>BGPR01007982.1:15738-67144 GCA_013235015.1 Araneus ventricosus | reverse complement strand
AGAAAAACATTTTTATTTTTTGAATTATTCCTCTCACTTACCTGATGGGCAAAGTTTGTTGCCCCTGAATTCATCTTCACCTCTGCAATATTTTAAAGTGCCATGTGCAGTGTGGCTGGACGTTATCATCTAATAAATACTGCTTTATCATCAAATGCGCATATAAATTTTGTTGACCTTTACAGTTCTCAATTTATGATTCACTGGAATCCGGATGCTGGATTTCTTGTTGATCCCTTAGTTCCCCTCTCACATCTTCGTAATCATGTCTTGTATTTTCTCTCCACCGACTATCGATCGAGCTGTACTCCTCTTTGCAATCTTCTTCTCTCCACCGCTCAGATTTGATGGAATACATTTCTTGGCCTAAAGACCACTCAAATTGATGATTGGCTTAGAATGTTCTGCTCCTTAAAACATTCAATCTTCATTGACTCACCTTCCTCGAATAAAAGTGATCCCTGGGACAATCAGATGTAATGTAAGGTCCATATGAGGACACGTCCGCATATCTCCAATATTTTCCGCCCAAAGTCAGTGAATTCAGAATCTGTAGCTATAGTTCAGCTTTGGTCCTCTCATATTCCTTCTTATTGATGTTACAAGGAAATTGTACATGACAAGCTTACTAACTCTAGAATAACAAAGCCACCATATATATTTATAGTATGAATATCGTTCCCACCCCTCTACTAACTCATTATCAAAGATTTTAAATCTTTTAAAGAAGTGTAATCCCCTGTGCCTTCGTCATTTAACAGTTTTCGTACACCATAATTTGCTCTCGATGCCCTCCATGGTCTCTCCATACACGCTACAAGCTATTCATAAGTTTTTTGAAGAAGTCCTTCAAAGGCAGACTTAATATTTTTACGTTGTTCAGTATTGAACATGATAAATTTTGGACAAGATTTCATTGAAATTTTAAGATTTTGTGCACTTTTTTCGAATTTTAATCCATATTTTGAATAAACTAAAGATTTTGTAGTAGGTGATGTGTTCTTCCTTATCCTTCAAATTGGGTACTAGTTAGTTGACGGTAATTTAATTCCATGCTAATTTAAAACTGCTCTTCGAGAATTCAGAATACCTCAAACTTAATATCCATCTCTCTCAGGAGAGCTAAAAGTGACAACAAGCTGTGAGGATCGTAGCTCTTCTATTACTTCAAATCCACTTCGAAAATATAGCTCCCTCAGAGTTGTCCTTGGGAATTGACTGAATCCAGTCGAGAGAGTCAAGTCCGTTGAGAAATCCATTCAGATCCCCAGAACGACTCGACCACATGGAGGCCTGTATAAATTAAGGCAATCTAGGTAAATGCTTGATACTCTCGTTTGTGCATCAAAGTTATGGACGTATTTATTACTTGCTTGGGAAAATTGGTGATGTCAGCATATTCCTCCGGATCTCTTCAGTAAACATAAAAGCGCATGTTAATATCCGTAAATAGTTCGAGTGGCTGACGGTCTTCAAACCGTTTGCCATGCAAATTGGGTGCCGTGAAGAGGTGCACAATAACCAAATCCATAATAGTACTTCGGCATGTTTTCAAAAAAAGGACATCACTTTCTTTACATAGAGGTCAAGGATATTCGGCCCATGTTCTTCAAATAAATAATTCCATACTGTTTTGGGCATGACGATAATCCCTATCACTGATGCCACCGCCAAAGTGAGGAGGCCAAAAAAGAGTCGATAGATGGCAGTCTTTCTTCGTCAAATCCTTGATGTGAATCCATGTATTCATATGGATAAACGCCTTCAGTAGTGAGGAATATTACGATGAGGAAATTTTCTTTAAAAATGTTAAATTTATCGGGAGTTAAATTTTGCACCGTTTTTCTGAGAGAAAGATGTGCTAAGAAATTGAAAGCTGTCAAATTAAGGGAAACTCAATTCTATCTCTTGACAGAGAGAATGTCGCATATTTTCATATTCGTTGGAATAACTGGACATAATCCTTCAACTGCTGATTTCTTGCATTATCAGATGAAATACAACAGGAATCTTCTTCGACAGCCTGAATTGAGGTTGCAGCTAATCTCCAGTCTGATGATCATGGCTCCGCTAATCTGTCACCCTTCTAGCGCCTTTACAGATGAACATAAGTGTTGCTGACCGAACTAACATCTTGAATAGTCATATTTATGGCAATGCACTATAGATGTCAATTTTTTGTAGCGTCCTTCCTTCAAAATATCCTCCATAAAGTGTTTCACAACATTGTCAAATTCTTATAGTAATCGGCTTCACACTTCCGTCCACTATAACTGCAGGGCATCCGGCCAGGTTTTACTGACATGATCTCGTATATTTTCTGTGACGTATGCAATTCTCTTCACAATGGCAACCAAAACTGCATAAATGATATAGGTAAGGGATGATGTAGATAATGCATGAATTTGATAAATTTTCCCCTTTCGCAGGCATCTTGATATGTTGAAATAACGATTGTTTGCCAATATTGAAGATGTTCTTTAACATCGTCCTGGCAAATTGATTTAAAGGTGTAACGATCAGTAATGATGTTTAGTCTTATGTTTTGTCAGGTCTCCAAGAAGTCTAGACGTGTTTCTTATCAAAACAGTAATGATGCGGTCTCCCCGCCATGATAAGCAGCAAATATATTATCTTCGTCGGCTCGCTTGACAGAGTGGAAACACCTGCATTCTCCTCGTAGCCAAACGCATTTATATACGTAGACTTGTTGATACTTCACAATGGGAATTTTATCTCATCGGTAATGGGCATTCCAATGCCAAATGTGTCTAGTTTTATCTCCCTGCTCGTGGGAGTGTAGTGTGACACGAAACCATCACAAAGCAGGGAATTAACTTGGTGGGCGATCACGCCAAATAATGCATTTGGTCCCATTCTTGAATTGCTTAAGAATCGCCTTCATTCCAACTTTGGGAGGATGATACTGCTGGCTGGTCGTATGGCTTGATAAGTTTCTCTAGCTTTGACGCAAATAACCCAAAAGTGAATCACCTATCAGAATCCACCCTCTTGAGTCGCGCCGGATAAATTCGTCAACAGCTTCTAATTATCTTAGTAAAGACTCGATCCCTGCCACACCGTCATGAACTAGTTCTATTTGAACATTGCTTCTAAAGTAAGGGGTCGCCTTTTCTTCTCCCCATCGTCGCTTTCACGTTTAAACGTGGCTTTGAATTAACCCTGTAGTATTTGACTGCCCTTCTCCTAATTTCTTCTTCATCTTCTCTTCCTCGAGGGGTGACCCCACTGCACCAACAAAGTATTTACTGCTCCGTGGGTTGAAAAGGTGCAGAAAGTATTAAGGGCCTCCTCCCTCCTCCTAGTGTTTCGAGTCCTCCTGGGTGGAGCAGTTCTCTTCACGCTTGTCAATTTGATTTCAGGATGACTGGCTCTTTTTACACGTTGATTTTAAATTTTGAGGTGGGATTATAAAGAGCGATTACATTTTCTGCACCATTTTTCTCCTGATGTTTATATTACGCATGGTAAAAGCAGTGTTTTCTTTTCGCTTTGGCAGATCTATCGCAAATGTTACATTTGTAATCTTTTTTCCAATGAGTTTTCATATGATCTTTCAATTATCTGTCTGGAACTGTTTTGTTGCAATGTCGCATTTTAAATAATTTTTTTCTTTTCCTCAATTTCACTATACGAATTCTCATATGGCGATTCAACATCATTTTCGGACTAAAAAGTTTAGACTGCAAATTTCACATCTTGAATAGTTTTTCACCTGTATGGGCTCTTCTATATGCATGACAAGAGATTTTTCCAAGCGAATGATTTGAGCACTGCACGTAAAACCTGCCAAAAAGAATAACAACAGTAATAACAGTAATTAAACGTCTTCTTCACATTACCGCCCATAGGAAAGACATACCCACCTCTCAAAGTAAAAGTGAGTATACTTACTTGGTATGCTGACTACGCATCTCAGAAGATGCTAACCACGATAACCCGTTATGCTTGGCGCTTCGTCCCAACTGGACTGGTAATTCTCCACCTTGACTCCGTAATTCAGCAGCATCTTTAATAAGTTCTGCTGCATGGTGGGTAGCAAAAATCATCAAACTAAAGAAAAGAATATTAAGAAAACAATATTGAGTAATACAATTATATCATTATTATGTATTGCCACCGAATCAAATAACAAAGAATGAACTTACTTCCCTGACGCTCCATGGGACAACTGTCGCTGGTGTACATGTTTCTGAGGGAGACACTGGGGCTCACGTTAACAGTTAGTGCTGGGTATGGTGCTTCGTCCCAATCTGGATTGTAATTCTCTCAATTTTGGGACTGAAGTTCAGCATTCAAAATTCATGATAGGAGTTAAAAAAAAAATCATCAGACTAACGAAAACATAAGGAAAACGAAATTAAGTAAAACGATCATAAAAACAAATTATATTAGTATGTATTACAATTATCGAAATAAAGCACAAGAATTTTCACTTACTTCCACCCGATCACTATCCACACAAACCAAATTATTACAGGAAAACGAAAGACAAAGGCGTAATATATTATATGTTTTCTAGTAAGTGTCCGAATTAGCTCAAAATTTGATCTCGGAAATGTAAAAGGTAAGATCATATAAAATGTAACATAATGCTAGATATGTATTTGGTCACCTTGTACAAGCGAACACATGGATGGCATACAAGAAATCGTCTGTTTGGAATCAAAACAAAAATTTTAAAACCGATGCAAAGTTCAAGTGTCGTAACTGACACGGTAAAGATAATGGGAAGACAAGTTTCAAGTAGAAGTGAAAGGTAAAGGAAAAGGTTTATTCTTGCAGGATACAAAAGTCAGATTAAATGTCTGAGGCTTAAAAAAAGCATGTGTCAAATGACAGCTATGGAGCCATTACTTATCAAAAAAAACTGAAGCATTTATCATCTGTTTGAACTCAAAAAAAAAGAAAATGCGTAATGAATTCTGATTTCTGATATTGATCCTGAGGATTGAGAAAATCAGAAAAATAAAAGAAATGAAAACAAAAGCGCAAATTAGCCGTATTTTAACCGAAAATAAAAAGTCGCACGAAAATAGAAGAAAAAAGTTTAAAAAATATTCAACATCAACTGAGATACCGTAATAGAAAATAAAAAAAGAAAATCAAATAGGCAGGAAGATAGTTCGAGGATTACGAATTGTTCTATTTCCAGGCGGTCTTTATTTACTGGCGAAATTTGATTAGATAATATCTCCAATGCTTAAAAGGATGTTGTTCAAAATGTTCTTGTAGACCTGGCATGTTTGAGGTTTGCTGATTATGCGAAAAAAAAAATACTGTAAATATATATAACTGCATTATATTTATTTATTTGCATAGTTTTTTATAAATGAATAATTTTTCTTAGTATTTTATTTTGATATGCTCTGCAAAAAAATAAATTTACACATGTGAAAGATTCAAAAGTAACATTTACTCAGTTAAAACATGAAATGGTTTGCTTAAGATACGTATTATTTGAATTTCTTTTGCCTAAATTTTTAAGACCTGGAAACCAACCATCCTCAACAATTACTTCAAAATATATGTCTATACTGCAAATATTTACTATGCTATGAGGATACTTAATGAAACTGACCATCAATTTTAACAACAAAAAAGGGAAAATACTCAAACCCTCTAGTAAAGGAGAAGAGGCTTTTCGAGCGCTGGAGTGCCCACTGGAGACGTCACAAACTTCCCCACTGTTCTCGCCGAGCTCATGAACCAGCCCCCTGTACCTTCAATTCCTGGGGATCACCTCCAGACGAGGCAATGAGTGCATAATGCTTGCTCTGACAAACTTTAGACAAATATCGCTCTGAATGTGGAGAAGGGGATATTTTATTTGAACTTTTCAAACATTTTTGTTCAACTGTGAAAGAATGAAGAATTGAAAATGTTTTACTAATACCGTGAAATGTATAGATCATTTTGAAAAAAATTAATTGTAATGCATAATAGTATTTATATATATTCTAAATAAATGTTTTGATTTTTAATTTGTGTGTTTTATATCTCAATTGAAAAGCTCACATTTGATTTAAATTCTTATTACTCAATCCATTGTGCTTTAGATTTTACATTCTTTGAGATAGTTATTTTTGACATAGTGTTTAGGCATTACCTAATCGTTTAGGAACTTCCGTTAGAAACTTGGAACAGCAATACGTAACCGAACGAAGCATCGACTCAACTAGGTGAATGGAAATTAATTTTAGCATTTTATATGCTGATGAGAACGAATTGAGGTGGCAAGCTTTGCTTGTCGGGTGGTGGTGGGCTCAATTCAAAAATGAAATATTTTCTCTCACAACTAGATCATCAACAAATTAATTTTAGTATTTTATATGCTGATGAATTACGCATTAGAATTCTTAGCAATAGATTATAAGATTTGATTATGGTTATCAATCACGGTTTTTTATCTCTCCCTTTCAACTTGAGAGTTTCCTCATCGAGAAGAGTCTTCATGCGTCTGAAAAAGTAAGTTCTGGAACATGATAAGTTATCTTTGATAAAATTCTGTGTGAGAAATTTTCAAAGTTTAAAAAGTGCGATAGAAAATAATTCATTCTTATCTACAAAAAAAAAGTGATTGGTAGCTTATGTTTATATTTAAATGTTTTATTTTAATGCATGATAAGTTATCATTGCTAAAATTCTGTGAGAGAGATTATTAGTAAAAGGATGTTGAAAATTCTAAGTCCCTAAAAACATTTCCAACATTTTTCAAAGTTCGAAAGAAAGACAGAAAAAATAATTAATTTCTTATCAAGAAGTGGTTGGTAGCTTGGGCTTAATCTTCTGAAAAATATTATATTTAATTTATAAGTATCAAATTATTATGTTTATTTTATATTTAAATGTTTTATTTTAATGCATGATAAGTTATCATTAATAAAATGCTGCGAGAGATATTATTAGTAGAAAATTCTAAGTCCCTAAAAACATTTGTAAAATTTTCAAAGTCCGAAAGACAGAACAAAAAATAATTCCTTATCTTAAAAATTCCTTGTATGAGAAGTGATAGGGAAGGGAGGTAAGAGGTGGGGAGGGGGAGAGCCATCGCAGAACCTTAAGAACCTCCTGAATCCCTCGATGTGGCTGAACTCCCATTTTCCATCTAGTCAATCGCCCCCCTACTTTTTTAGAGAAGATTACATTTTTATCTCATTTTAGCAGCCTGAAATTAGGAATTACAAAAGAGCAATAGTGTTCAGGAAACTAACTAATTTTAAATTATTTTTTAAAATTTTATTGTCTACCTCTATACTCCCGCGTCCTTTAGATGTCTATAAATGTCTTTTTTGCCGCCTCACTTTTTCCTCTCAATTTTACACCCACTGATTCACATGGGGCCATAGTCGGGCTTTTGCGACCATATTCAGGGTTAATCATTTTACTGATGATTGATATATGAATTGAGTGAGAGTTATTTGAAATTCAATATTTACGATTTGTTAGCTGTGATGCATCATACCAAGTTGTATTTTAGAATTTACTGCCAGCTGGTCGCCGAAGGCGGCTAGTAAAATAAATTTTATGACATCATAATCAAAAGCAATTTTATTTTTTAAAAAACTGTACTATTTCACAGGTATTTTTAAAATTCGACCGTCTTAACATTTATATAATAAATATAAATCCCAACAACCGAAAACACTAGTATTTACGTCACAATTTAGTAGAAGGGTTGTTAGTGCGTGATTGTTCAGATTGCTATATTGGCAACAAACTCGAGGCATCCATCACAGTTGAATCAAACATGATTATGTAAAAATCAAACGCAAAATTTTGTTCAGAATGCTAGAATGCGTTGTCTTTTTTTAATGGTGAAGAAACTCCACTGGTTTCTCTTAATTTTTGTTTGTTTTGACTGAAGATGTATTCGAGTCCATTTCTTTAGATTTTCAACTCACCGGATAAGAAAGATTACTAAAATAACCAAGAACTTTTTCGTTAGTCTGAGTAAGTAAATGTCACTGCGAAATGTTTCATCTCTTTAATACTTTCATTCATAATTTACATGCATAAAGTGGGAACTTCACAAGGACAGCGTTCCAATCCATTTGGAGCACTTTGCACAAAAACTGGTCGTCAATGCGAATTTCCAATCAGAATTGGACTTCTGCGCTCGAAAAGTTTGGAAATCCAACAACGTGCGTTTTTAATTTAGTGCCTTCGATCAAAATACGATCATGGAGAAGGGGAGTGAGTCTTATTTTTCAAGGTGCGAGTAAGAGTAGACAGAGATCGCAGAGACCACTAGTGCGTTTTGCAGCATTTGTGAATGACCTACCAAAACGGATGAATTAAAATATGGAATGGTCACAAGCAAAGCACTCCAAATGGACTGGAGAGCTTTCTTCGTGAGTGTCCAGCTTAAAGTTTATCCTCGGTATGCGTAGATACAGTTGCAAAGTGAATCTTTCAGCGAATGGTTTATCACAAACACGCCAAGCAAAAGGTTCTTCTTAACTATGGATACTCAAATGTCTCTTAAAACAACCACTGTCGCTGAATGCTTTACTGCACACATCACAGCTATAAGGTTTTTCCTTTGTATGAAGACGTAAATGTACTAACAAATTACCTCTTTTAGTGAATGCTTTACCACAGATTTCACAAATGTGAGGTTTTTCTTTCGAATGAGTGAGTAAATGAGATTTTAGACTATTTCTATGAGCGAATGCTTTACTGCACACTTCACAAGCGTGAGGTTTTTCTTTCGAATGAGTGAGTAAATGATATTTTAGACTATTTCTATGAGCGAATGCTTTACTGCACACTTCACAAATGTGAGGTTTTTCTTTTGTATGAATAAGAATATGTCTGTTGAAATTACTTCCCAAAGTGAATGCTTTACCGCATACATTGCAGCAGTAATGTTTTTCTTGAGAATGAGTGAGTAAATGGGATTTTAAATAATCACTTTTAGCGAATGCTTTACTGCACACATCACAGCTGTAAGGTTTTTCCTTTGTATGAACACGTAAATGTGATGTCAATTTACTTCTTTGAAAGAATGTTTTACTGCAGATTTCACAAGAGTAAGGTTTTTCTTTATAATGAATAAGTAAATGAGTCTTTAAACTACTATTTTGAGTGAATGCTTGCCTACACACTTCACAAACATAGGGTTTTTCCTTTGTGTGAATACGTACATGAGTCTTTAAATCATGACTCTTACGGAATGCCTTACTGCACGTATCACAAGCATAAGGTTTTTCTTTCATATGAGTGCCAGAATGTGATATCAAACTTATTGTATCTTCTAATGATTTTGCAGATATTTCACAATCTTGAGGATTCTCATTTAATTGTACAACAAAATGTCCACGTGGTACCTTACTTCTTTCGCTTGAATGCGCTATCTTTGATGTAACATGCCTAATTTCGGAAATATTTGCTTCCATTCCTGTATGTATATAACCAGCGATACCTGTACTGCAATGCTTTGTGAGATGTACTATTCAACTGGAACCAGGGAAGAAGATAGGAGCAAAGTTGCCAGAAAGGCAAAATACGGCCAAACTAACCTAAAAAAAAAATGACTGATTGATAAAAGCACTTAATATTCAGCAAATTAGCTCAACTCGTCTGTTTAAAATGTTTCATGTGTTATATTATTTTTGGTTTTATTTACAATATATAAAAATAAATTTTGTGCTAATAAAAAACTGCAAATAATAGGAAAAAGAAATGGTCTAATATAAACATGATAGATTCCAAACTCATGTGTGTGATCTACAAGAGCTTTATTTTAATTTCAAATTTTTTCCTTTTTCTTAGTTGTTTACTTTATGAAACTAAAATCCAAATATAAGTCAACCTAGAGACATCCCGGCATTGAAGGTTGATGAGTATGGGGTATAGGAATAGTGTAATATGACATACTTATTATAAGAAAAGTAGATATTATTCTAAAAAATAACTCTAAAATTTTTTAATGAAAGTAAAGCCAAAATAAGGCAAAAAATGAAGTTCAAACAAAATTAAAATTTCTAAGGCCAAGCGGAAAATTGCTCCGTATTTATTTAAGCTGTTGTATACGAGAAAATAACAAGAAATCTCCACTCCAATTCCTCAAATACTTAACAATATGCCACATTTTATGTTCGGCTCCGTAGAGTTTGAAAGAAAATCAAGTAAGTATTTTGTACCTATTTCTTTTGACCAGTTATGTCTAAAATTTCATACAGATCTTCAAATCTGGCGTTATCATTACATATCAAACTTCATTGAGCTATTTTTTTGTATTTGTGAGTTATCGTGTGTATGTGGATACACATAAACATACAGATAATAGATTTCCATTGGAAGAATCTAATTTAAAAATTGTTCAAGTCTAAAATTTTGATGTGAATACTGCATATAAATTTGATCCATACAAAAATTATACAATTTTGAATATTCCCAGATTGACCAACCATCAGAATTCAAAGATCTACTTATCACGTCTAAATCCTCCAATCCATATTTTCATTATTTTTTCAGAAAAGGAATAGAAATTATGACGTGAATACCCATAACTAAACTTCTTTAGCAAAAAGAATTTTCTGTACTTTTAATAGTGAACAAAATATGCTGGTTTATCTTTGTTAATTTTAATTAAGGACAAAATTTCAGCGCATCTATTTCCTTCAAATTTTAGATCACTGAATAACATATACTAGGCTTCATTGACATAAAATGCAGTAATTTAAACCACATAAAAGTATAAATATCTGTTTAATATCAAATTTCATTCACATTGCAAGAATTTATAACAAAGTAGAAGTGGCGAATCCAGGGGGGGGGGGGGTTCGGCGGGCCCCCCCCCCCCCCCGGGGGGGGGGGGGGGGGGGGGGCCCCCCCCCCCCCCCGAGCTAACCATTATTCTTGATTTTTATTTAAAATCACTACAAGTGTTTGTTCTTAATTTCCCTTTTAAAAAAATAATAAAAACATGACAACATTGCTTTCTGGCTTGACAGACTCGAAAATTGTTCGACTTTTCTAGTTATTCCACTTGTACTTGAAGTGTTGATGCGGTCGGAGACATTTTTTGGCTAGTTATTTCATTGTATTTTTTATTAAATTATCGAAAGTATTGTATTGTTCTTTATGATTCTTATTTCAGGTGAGGAAAGTCTGTAAAGTTAAAGTGTTTTGGTTTACATAAGGCTTGAGGTTTGATACTACGATACAAAATTCTCCGCTTCTTCGTCGCTCCGAAGCACTTTTTACTTTCTCGTATACGAAGAGAAAGTATTATAACCGTCAAAAAATTCGAACTCGAGATTTTGACGAATCTCCACGTTTTAGACCTCTCTGATTCCGAAAAACACAATTTTGGAATTATGTCTGTCTGTGTGTCTGTGAACACGATAACTCGAAAACTATTAGAGCTACGGAGATGAAATTTGGTATGTGGTCTTTAAACATAATTTGTAGGTTTCTATCAAATTTTGGACAAAATCCCTCAACAGGAAGTCTCTCTATCTGTATGTCCGAAGTCATGCGAACACTATAACTCAAAAATTGAATAGCTAGATGGATAAAATTTGGTACACAGTTTTATCGTCATGAATGTAGGTTCGTATAAAATTTTGTGCCAAATCCGTCAACGGGTTTACTGTATGTCGGTCTGTATAATCGCAAACTTGTAAAAATTATATCTCATAAGCCCTTTGACTTAGATAAATAAAACTTGGTATCACGTATGCTAACATTAATTATAGATCTGTGCCCAAATTGCGTTCAAATCGGCTAAAAAACAGGAGTTCAAATTGCACATTTAGTTCAAAACGCACATTGCAACTGTGTGTTGGCGAGAGTCAGTATAGTTGGCTTCTGAGCTTGGCGGTCTACGAAGGAAATTGTAGCTTCGGAAATTATGGTAACCCCCTGAACCCGACTGACATTCTCCAGATGGAAGGTATGGTGAAAGCTTGCGTGTTATTTGTATTAAGATTTCGGTCTCAAAAACTTTAAATAAAGTTGTGATACCTCAGCGCGCTTAAAAATTGAGAACTCACGCAATTTTTTTATTTATCATTTTCCTCTCACACATAATCATAAAAATAGGCGCAGGTCATTTTAAAATTATAATGACTCAGAGTTTAAGAAGCAAACGGGACAAATAGTATACGGGACGTATGGCAACACTAGTTAGAGGGAAAATGACACCTTTTTGGGAAGTATACGAGAAAGTTTAGGGGAGACCACTCCCGCTGGTTGCCATTGCTCTAGGCTCCAATTTTGTCGAGTTTTGCACCACTGCAAGGGATGCTTGGTATTGTTTACACTAATACGTGGTTTAAAAGCAGCTGCTCGACCTTGAAACCCAAGAGTTTGAATCTCCCTACGAATTGTCTTTGTGCTGACGGTTGAAACAGAGGCTTCTTGGAATTTGTTCCTCATTTTTTCAGCAGATTCCATGGGATTCTTTAAAACGATTTTCTTCAGCACTCTGCGGTATCTGTCTACTAAACTCTGTGGTCGACCTGGCCATGGTTGCACAGTTGTAGTAGTAATATTGTACATTTCCATTTTACGATAACATCATATACAGGGCGGTTATAAAAAAACGTTGCCGATATACGACCCCCTAGAAAGCATACTGTTCGAGGGAATGGAATGAAATTTTGAATGCAGATATTATACGGTATGCACTCAAGAATGATGTGCAAAACAATAGTCCAGCTCTCACAGTTACGGTTACATTGAAAAAATTTCGAAATTTACAAATAGCAACACCCACTTTTTCATGGAAACGTGATCCTCACATTGAAAAACTTAAAATGGAGTTGGAACGGTATTTTTAGCACGATAAATGGCGGCACTAGGTAGAGATAAATAAATGAAAACAACCGATAAAAGACAGATAAGTAGTAGTAAAGCTCTACTTTTCCCACTTTTTTGCCTCTACCTAGCGCCGCCATTTTTCGCGTGAAAAAACCGTTCCAACTTCATTTTAAGTTTTACAACGTGAGGATCATGTTTCTGTGAAAAAAAGTGGGTATTGCTATTTGAAAATTTCAAAATTTTTTCACTGTAACCGTAACTATGAGAGCTGGACTATTGTTTTGCACATCGTTCTTGAGCGCACACCATATAATACCTGCATTGAAAATTTTATTCTGTTCCCTCAAACGGTAAGCTCTCTGGGGGTCATATACCGGCAAAGTTTTCTTATACCCACCATGTATGGTGGAACGTGCAACTTGTTACATAGCCGATATCTCACGAACAGATTTTCCGCAGCGATAACAGCCAATCACTTCACCATGTTCAAACTCAGTTAACTCGTGCTTTCCTCCCATTTTAAATTTCTAGCCGTGAAACCAAAATTGTGAATTTCTCTTCCTTCTTTTATATTTGTCTGCATGTAGAGATATTATATCACTGTTAAAATTCACCATGCACATTTCCCACTATTTACATACTCTAATTCAAATTTCAAATATACACAATTAAAATATTTTAGTGTCCGGATATTCTTGCTCTTGATGATTATTAATTTTCTTATTTCAAGGAAATATGCTACTAATAATAAATACTCTAGGCTGTATTTGTAGAATTTCATGAAGATATCTTAGCCTTCTTTATAAAAATAAGATATTTGTTGACTATTTCCACAACCAAGACATTATACACAAACACAGACTTCACACACATTTCATTAATTCACATTGAATTCTACTTAACAACGTTTCTTCAGACAAAAATACTTTTTGCCACTCTATTTTTATAAGAATGTGCTATGTTCTCTGTAACGTGCTTATTTACGGAAATATTTTCTGTGTATATTCAATGAATGATACTATGGACAAACTCGCGATCCCAGTGCACAAGCTACAGATTGACGTTCTTCCGTATTATGAGACAACTCTGCACTCTATACTGCAATACTTCCAGAGATGAACCATTCAACTGGAAACAGGAGAGAAGATAGGAGCGTGACAATGGGGCAATGTTGAAAAATCAGAAGGGCAAAATACGGCAAAACTAATATAAAAAAATTGATATAAGCAATTAATATTCAGCAAATTCAATTTGCCTGTTTAAAATGTTTTATGTGTTGCATTATTTTTAGTTTTATTTAAAATATATAAAAATAAATTTTGTGCTCATGAAAAAGTATTAACAGTAGGGGGAAAAATGTGTTCTAATATAAACATGGTAGATTCCAAACTCATAAAAAGAGTTTTTATTTAAATTTTCAAATTTTTTTCTTTTTTTTAGTTTCTTAGTTGTTTACTTTATGAAATTAAAATCGTAATATAAGTCAACATTGAGACATCCCAGCATTGAAGGTCGCTGAGTGCGGGATATATGAATAGTGTAATATGAAATGCCTATTATAAAAGTAGATATTTTTAAAAAATGACTAAAAATCTTTAATGAAAATAAAGCCAAAATAAGGCCAAAGATGAAGTTCAAATAAAATTAAAATTTCAGAAGCCAAGCAGAAAATTGCTCAGTATTAATTTCAGTTGTAGTATACGAGAAAGTAACAAGCAGAAATGTTCTCCCCTCCAATTATCATACGTATGTATCAAATTTCCAAGCCATTTGGACAACCAGAAACTCGCATCTTTTGACAATCCTACAAAGCTAAAAAAACAGGCGGTATGAGTGAATATACGAGATTACTACCACTGGTTTAATAAGAAAATATCAGAAAGATTTAACATAACCTAATAAACTTCAAATACATTATCAAGAATTTTTTTTTAATTTTAAGTTTATCAGTTTAAAAATGATTTGTGAAATGAAATACAAATGGAATGGAATTATTTCACTGTGCTAATTTTCTATACAACTAGACTGATGCAACCCTTTGGTAGATTCATAGTTTTGGAACCGAAGAATCGCTCTCAGAAGTTGAATGGCAAGCAAAAGACTCCCCTGGCATCGTTGGGACTTTTATGAGAAATATAAAAGCCGGTTCAAACACGAAGATACCTTCAGTTTTAATGCAGACATCTCACAGGGATTTCAATTTTATTGTTTCCTCAATGGAATTCAAGATCATACAAACTCTCAATTTGTATCTATAAACTTTCAATACACCAAATTCAACTTTTTATGAATCAATATTATCCTTCTGAGAATTGTCATCATTATTTTTTGAAAAAAAATATATAATTTTAATAAATCAAATTAATACATCGTTGAAAGAGTATTGTAATCATTAAAAAAATTCGAATTAGAGGTTTTGATAAATCACACATTTCAGACCTTCCTGAGACAGAAAAAAAAAAAAAAAATGGGTATCATGTCTGTCCATCTGAAAACACAATAATTCAAAATTGCTTCTAGCTAGGAAGATGAAAATAGGTATCCGCTGTATGACAGACTTGTAGATTTCTAACAAATTTTGGAAGAATCCTGTGTATGGGCACGTTATCTGTCTACCTGTACTTCATAACTCAACAAAACAACAAGCTGGACAGATGAAATTTAGCATATGGTACTGTTACTAAAAACACTCCTCTTGTACCCTTCTCCCCAATTTGCTAGAAAAATTTAATTTTAATTTTATTTTAGCTGACAAACTCGATACACAAAGCATTTAACATGGAAAATTAAATGTAACTACATTCATGTTCAACTGACACATGCAGGCGATTTAAAAAGACGCATTAACAATGAAAATAAAACTGATTTTTCGAAAACGGCTGTTTTCCAGTTACTTGTGGTATCTAGCAGTTAAATTTAAGGAATTGTTTCATGAACTATTATTGTATAAAACTGGTTATTTTTTATTAAAACTGCATTAAAAATTAAAATGATAAAGGAATTATAAGTCAAATATATCTACTGGTTAGAAAAAAATACCTTACAACATGCATTTTCAGTTAATATAATCAATATGAACTACCATTATATAAGACAAGTGTATTTCACATTTTTAGCTCATATTTCCAAGTTTTTTTTTTTTTTTACACTATTGCAAAATGCTGAACTAATTAGAGAGATGGGCAATTTTTGAATATGCTAATTTCATCAAAATAAGACTGTCTCATAAAACTTAATAAACTGCAGAATTGCTGCCAGTTGAGAATTAACATACATCCTTTAAACTAATGTAGAGAAATAAATAAATTCATATTAGACAGTATTGATTGAGGTGAATCAAGAAAAACTTTTTTTATGAAATTCAAACTGTCATTATGGTCACATATTTATCAAAAAAGGTTTTAGTCAAATTGAAAAATATTTAGGTCTCCCGGAATGAGCCTGAAGTTTGAAATTTTTAGTCAAAAAGGTACATTTTCAAATTTTTAAAAAATATGAAAACAAAACTTCCTACTTAAGTACAAAAATGCAAAGTTAAGTATGTTTGTTAACAGTAAAACAAAAAATTGCATATCTGTAAAGTAAAATTTAGGTCTACCGGAATCTACACAAAAACCTTAATTTTTCTGCCAAATATGCATATTTTTCAATTTTTAACTCATCCTTTAGGTTATTAAAAATTCGTTTATTATAGTCTACATAGCAGAACAGCATTTTGAAATAATGAAAATATAATTTGGTGAAATCGCAAATACAGTAAAACCCTGGTTAACAGAAACCCGGGATACCTGAAATGTCTCAGAAATCGCAAATCCAGAAAACACATACTGTACTACAAGGAAATAATCGTGAAGGTGAGACTTTTTGCAATGTTATCCCCACTTTCTTCCTTTTAAGCCTTCCCAAGAAGATCAGTGATTAATTTTAGAATTCTAAAATTAATATTAATGGCTATGAACAATATTAATTACGAGACTGTTTATCTCTACTATCAGGAGCACTGCGCCCAAAATCGCCGGTGCGAATATTTCTCCTGATGGAGAGTTAACTTTGATAAAGAACATAAGAGTAGTCAACAAATAAATTTCTGAATTCTTCCTACCATTAAAACATTTCAGAATCATATACTGTTATTAGATACATGATAGTAATAGACGTTCATCGCTTAACCGAAAAAATCGTAATCAGAAACGGCTTTTCCCACCTCTTCGGTTCGCTTAAACTTGGTTATAATGTAATTATACTCAGACAGAGAATGTGACTGTACAGCTCAACTAGCAAGTGTTATTTGCAGGATTTCAATGTTGTAATCCAAAAAAATCAGCAGCAGTAATAGATAAATAGAATATTTTCTTGAAATGGCGAAATACCGGCAAGATTCCATTCACACCTCATAAAAAATTGCACTTTATTTTGATGCATAAAAATATGAAGCAATAAGTAAAGAAATTGTAAGTGGTAAATCTGACAGGACAATTGTACAAGAAGAAAGCATATCTTTGGTTGAAGAACCAGATCGACATATTTTTGACATGTAACCCCAGATAGTGACTCCAGGAAAGATATAGTATCATCAATACTGAGATATATGGAAGAAAACTGCATAGTGAGAAAAGTATTAAATCTTTTGGCTGTGATGGTACCACAACAAATACTGGGGCTTCCAATGGGTTAATTAAATTGTTCAAATATGCTTTAATACATCCATTAGAAGAAGTGGTTTGTTTGTTTCATTTATTTTTAGAAGACTATCTTAAGATTCATTCAATTCTACAAAGAAATACTTTTATGGTACTCATTGTAGGCTACACTAATGTTCTTTATCAAAGTTAACCCTAAATCGGGAGAAATATTCACACTGGGGAGTTCGGGCGCAATGCTCCTGATAGGCACAGGTAAACAATTTAGTAATTAATATTGTTAATACCCATTAATATTAATTTTAGCATTCTAAAATTAATCACTGACCTTCTTAGGAAGGGTTAAAAGAAAAAAAAGTGGGGATATTATTGCAAAAAAAAAGTCTTGCCTTCACGATTATTTAGTAACTGTTTTCTGGATTTACGATTTCCAAGGCATTTCGGATAACCTTTAGGTTTAAGGTAACCGGAGTTTTACTGTATTTGCGATTTCACCAAATTATATTTTTGCTAAAATCTGTACTGCTATATAGACTATTATAAAATAATTATTATTAACCTAAAGGATGGGTTGAAAATTTAAAAATAAGCATATTTGGCAGAAAAATTAAGGTTTTCATGTAGATTCCAGGAGATATGAATTTTACATGACAGACATATAACTTTTTTTACTGTTAATTAAAATACCAAACTTCACATTTTTGCACTTAAATAGAAAGCAAATTTTTGTTATAATATTTTTTTTAAAAAAATTGAAAATGTACATTTTTGACAAAAAATTTCAAACTTTAGGCACATTCTGGGAGACCTAATAATTTTTCAATTGGACTAAAACTTTTTTTGCTAAATATGTGACCATAGTTACAACTTTTTATCAACTTAGAATTTTGAATTTAAAAAAAAATTAGCAAAAGAAGAGAACAAATGTTTCTTATGTTACTTCAAGCGTATAAGTGAGCAGAATGAATAAGACATTCAATATAAAACCAGTGGGAGTGGTCTCCCCTAAACTTTCTAATAATAATAACACATGTAGAGAAAAAAATAAGTTAAAAGGCAATGAAACGAGCAAGAATCATGCCCTAATGCAGTGGAGAAAAAATAAGCGAAACGTCATACCACGATTTCCAAAGGTCGTCCAACACGGAAGTGGAATTCAAAGCCTGCGTGATTACCAATAAGGCAGGGTGTAAGATGAAGAAAACGAAATTTGCAATTTGAGCACCTTTTTTTTTTAACCGATTCAGACACAAATTGGACATAAATCTACCATTAAGGTAAGAAGGCCACGTACCAAATTTCATTTATGAAAGTAATTTTTTAAAGAAGTCATTACGTTCAAAAGTATGCGATTATACAGACAGTCAACCTGCTGACGAATTTGGCCCAAAATTTCATACGAACAGTGTACCAAATTTTATCTATCTAGCTATTCAAGTTTTGGAGTAATAGTGTTCAAGTGAACATAGACAGACTTCCTGTTGATGGATTTTGTCGAAAATTTGATAAAAAACCTACAAATTAAGTGTCAAGATCACATATCAAATTTCATCCCTGCAGCTCTAAAAGTTTTCGAGTTACCGTGTACAAAGACATACACATTTCCAAAATTGCATTTTTTGGACTAAGGGAGGACAAAAACGTGGAGAGTCATCAAAATCTCGAGTTCAAAATTTTTAGACAATTACAACAGTTTCTCTTTGTAAACTTCGTATACAAGAAATTAAAAAGTGATATATTTGTAATACTGTTTCTTAATTTTGAAGCTATGTATTTTTTTTCGTGCAATTGTGTAAAAGATCAATAAATTTTGAGATAATATAATATGATTTCATTGTATGTAACAAAGTATATTCCACAATTTCATTCCTGAGCTTTTAAAAAGGAATACCCTCTTTGGAACTAAAGAAAACTAAGAAAAATAAAGTTAATAAACTAATTGGTAAAAATAAACTTACAGATCCACCAAATCATAGATATGATGCAACAACACTGGTACTAGCTTCAGGGAATTCTCTCAAATCTCTTTTATTTGTTGATTGCAGTATTACACTTGTGGCTCCCTGGATATCTTTTATTTGTTTTGCTCAGACATTTGTGGACAGAACTAATTACTGGTTACACATTTTTATTCAGATTGAAGAATTTCATAATCCAATGGCGTGCCACAGTGATTTAAGATGGCCCTAATAATAAAAAAATTTAATTGATGATGTATACAATACTCTAATAAATTTTTAAAGCTTATATATAACATGCTCATTTGGAACAGCAGATAAAGCCTGATTATTTTTTCAAAAGGATAAATATGTAAAAAATATTTTTCACAAATGTCATAACTTTTAACTGTGCATGCATAACTCATATTCAACAGAAATATTCAAATGGAGCACTCAATAATACTAAAGGAAATCTTTTTCTGGGGGACAAGAATGTGCCTGCTTTTATGTTACCAATATTCTTGTAATATTATTTAAATCCTTATAAATTATTAACATATATTTTAAAAATAACCCTATATGTAAGTCAGAGGGCAGTGGGAGATTTCGTTTGTCAGGAGATATAAGGAAAAGAAAATTTCACTTCCTCTGCCATTTCTTTCTCTAATTTTAAAAAGTTCATGAACCTGAATGGAAGAGAAGGCTGAGGGTTGATGAGAGCTTTTTAACAAGGTGTCACAAGCATAAGTTGAAAGTCAGTCAAAGGAAGGAATTGAAAATCAGTTTCCAATCCATAACTTCTAAGCAATTGCAGCTATTGAAAAACTTTAAATTATCTAACTTCAATAGCAAAGGAGTTATTGGGCAATGAAAATTTTAACCTCTCATTCTTTCCAACCTCTTTGAGATGGAAGGGCCATCTAAGAATTCAGCCAAAACTTTCATCCTCTTTATAACGTATTCCTAAATTGTTCAAATCCAATTAAAATTATGCTAGCTATCTTGTTCACAAAATAATACAGGCAAAGTATTAGATCTCACAAACATTTAAAATATAACTATGCATGTCACGTAACACATACATTGATATTTATTTAGATGTTGATTTATTTAATACTTGCCACAAAGATAAAATTTCAGAATCATGGATGAAAACTTGTGCTTTAAGCCACAAGGTTGTAATTCTAGGGCTGAAAGGAAGTTACAACAGATATTTATAAGG
This sequence comes from Araneus ventricosus, assembly GCA_013235015.1. Lineage (NCBI taxonomy): Eukaryota > Metazoa > Arthropoda > Arachnida > Araneae > Araneidae > Araneus > Araneus ventricosus. The sequence continues at coordinate 46,547 of BGPR01007982.1, read as the reverse complement.
ATGACTGCATATCCTATATTCTGTCATAAAACTTCACTCATACAAACAAATTTGGTCTTTAAAATAACTGTCTAAATACTTATTAAGACATGATACCTTAGCAGACAGTTTATCAATAAATGCATAATAGTAAATAATAAGAAATACTGAAGCTGCCACAAACACCTATAGCTTGATATTAAGGCAAGTAAATATTGCGATACGCATAGCAAGAATTAGAACATTTTTTAATTCTCCCTTTGTTTAATAATAATTTGTAGTAATCGGAAAAACAATTTCAAAATTAAAATAAAATAAATACTAAACCATTTAATGCTACTAATAACTTATTTAAATTACTCTAAAATACAAAATTACTTTTAAAAATGATGAATAGAATGGAATAAAATTTACATATTTTTACAATATATTTTGCTGTTACATCATTCCACTGCTTGGTATTTGAAATATGAAAAAAAAAAAACAATATCAAGATGCTAATATTTTTTTCAAAAATACAAAAAAATAAAAACAATTTCATACATTTTAAATTTTTTATTCGAAATTGAAGAAATATCTTTAAATCAAAAGTGAAATGCTTTCAAAAAGTGTTTATTCAATCACTGAATATTCAGCAATAAATTTGCTGGAATCCCAAATATTCAGCCAAATCACTAGATATTCATTACAATACTGCTATTTACAATCATGACCGCATATCCTATAATCTGTCATCAAACCTAAATTATATAAATTGTTTAAGTCTCTAAAAAAATGTCTAAATATTCATTAACATGCAAAACCTCTGATAACTTTGCTGACAGTATATCATTACAAAGTTTTGCACACATAATGGTAAAAAATTAATAAATACAACACCTGCCATAGGTATAGCTTGAAATTAAGGCATCTAAATACTGATATATGAATATATATAACAAAAAAAAAGTGCACTTTATAATTCGCCCTTTATTTAATAATAATTTATTTTCCCTAAAAAGGAATTCCAAAATTTAAATAATAAAAACTATTATTATTGAATGCTGTTAATAAGAGGTCTGAATCATAGTAAAATATTTTAAAAATAATACATAAAATGGAATTAAAATTATATACTTTTACACAATTTTGTAATTGCACTTTTGTTTTTATTTCAGATATTAATTTCACCATCTTAAGTACATAAATTATGTACATATTAAATCATATACCAAAGGAAACTCGCTAATCTCCATAGAAAAATAACAATAGCCAAACCGAAAACATTATTTTTTAACATAATATTATGTGTAAAGAATAAAGAACTGATGAATAATAACTGATACTAGTCAGCAAGGCTGTGTTTACTTTCTATAGAAAAAAAAAAGTTGCATTCCTATAAACTTTAATTTAGAGAAGAATGCAAGCAATTAAAGAAACATACTAAATTAAGCAATGCTTATTTATGAAAGTTAACATATAAAATAAGCAATTTTTGGTTCAGTTCTTAACTTTAAATGTGCCTTTAAAAAAAAAATTTAATCACTCTAATAAATAGTAGAAATAGTGTTAACCAGTTTTCAACAGAAAACGGTGTTATGAAATTAGTTTCGAAAAAAAAAAAGGCAATTTCAATACAAAATATAAGCTTTACATTAATCACCAATTTACTTCTGTAACAAAAAAAAAATTATATAAGATTACCTACTAAATATTTATTATAATAACATCACACAGTATTCTTATATACCAATAAGAATGAAATTTAAGAAATTATTTCTAAATAAAATTCACTGCATTACAGTTTATAGGACAACTATTCTGTCATAATATCAAACTATATATCAGGGATGGGGAACCTTTTTGCACTGAAAAACCTCATTAAAGGCCTCAGTTGGGCAAAAAGCTGCTGAATCATAAGGGTTATTGTTCTGTAATTATTATATTACAGACAATTACAGATTCCAATGCAAATTGTAAATAACTGGCAAGGCCAGATAAGAAACCCAACAAGGCCACATGCAGTTTTAAAGCTGCAGATTCCCCATCCCTGCATTATGTTATTAGTAACTACCATTTTGAAAAAAAATTTTTAATTTCAATGTCTACGTTTATCAGAAGCACAAATCATATTTTCCATTTTTTTATTTTTTAATCGGTCTTTCTGGAACAAAAAAAACCCTTCAAGTTTTTAAAATTTAATTAAGGAAATAAGGCCATTAAAATTAATAGCACATTCACAGAGCTAAAAGTGAAAATATATTTCTAAAACTTCACCTAAGAACATTTCAACGATCACAGTTCTTATTCAAAATGGACTTAAGGAACTACGTTTTTCATATAGACATGCACAACCTTGAAAAAGATAAATAATAGCACATTCTTTCCCTTAATTGCAATCCCTAATATTTTTCCACTAAAATCAAAAATGTTATTCAGAAAGTACATAAACACACCGATTTACCAGTACGGGTATTGGTTTTAAAAGTTACTCGCCGTAAAAATAGGCAAAGACAATTAAAATTATACAACCATTTATATAAAATTTCCAGTTCAATCCTGTTAATATTCAGAAAGATATTGGCATTTTGTGCCATCTGCTGCCTCCAGATGTCGTTTGCGCATTGATGTTCCTATGTGATTTTGAATGCTTATTGTATGCCTGATCAACCCTCGAAGTTTGTCCTATGACCGTAGAATCACCCTGTATATTTATATATATGTATATCACTTTTCCCCATGTTAGCTTGCGAACACGATAACTGGATTAATTTTGATTTGATTTAAACCAGCCCACAGTGGAGTATTTGTCAAAAAATCCTGACCAAAAATACTCTTTATCCTTTTCAAAATTAAAATGATTGCCATTGACTTATATTAATAAATGCACTTAAATCAATTTATAAACACAGAAAAGAAAGATTCTTTTTAAAAAAAGAAATAAATACAAGGTTTACTCAACTGTTTACAGCTTATAAGAGGAAAGTAAATGTTGATAGATTTGTTTTACTTACATGTAATTTTTAATTAAATGCGGTTAATGTTATATTATATATAACATTTTAGTTTTTGATATAAATATATATAAAATCCATATTTACATTTAGTATTTGCCAAAGTTAGGGCATTACAATATAGATAAACATGTTTCCTAGTGAACTCTCTTACTGATAATGAGGTCTTGTTTAAATTGGACCCTGGAATCGATAGCTATTTTTCAGACAGTGACTCGGACATTGAGGTCACTATCACCCAAGTAACAAAACACTCACAACAAGTTCATTTGTAAGGTTTTTTTCTCTTTTGTTCTTTCCTTAAAAATGTTGTTTCATTATTTTATAATGTTTGGTATTTAGTATGTCTCTTTGTATATTCAAATGGATCAATTTATTTTATGTATTTCATTTGTTTCATATATTTTACGTATTTTTATTCTATGTCATTTCATATATATATTTTGCTCAGGAGATTTTTATCTCTTGAGTCAGGAGTGTGTTGTAGTGTAATTTATGAAAAGTTCATGTTGTAATAGTTAAAAGCAGCTAATAGATGCAGATCAAATGCATGTTTATTAGTTATTGCAACTAACAGAGGGTTAAATCTCTTAAGTCAGAGAATTCTTTTCAACAGAATTCAAAAGAACAAAGTGTCTCTACCTGACATGTAAATCTAATTTCAAAGCACATTACAATAAATGCTTAACCACTAACTTCAAAAGAATAAGGTGTTTCTTCTGCATGAATGCATACATGGCCGTTTAAATACCCTTTCTTCTTCAAAACTACCACACACTTCTCTAGAACGAGGCTTTTCTTTAGTCTGAGCAAGTAAATGCCACTGCAAAATGTTTCTTTTATTTAATGCTTTCATTCATAGTTCACATGTATAAAATGAGAACTTCACAAGGACACCGTTCTAAACCATTTGGTGCACTTCGTACAAAACTCCTTGTCAATGCAAATATCCATAAGGATTGGACTTTTGAGCTCGAAAAGTTTGGAAATCCAACATTGTGTGTTTTTCATTTAGTGCCTTTGATCATAAAACTAAAATACGATCCTGGAGCAGGGAAGAGAACCTCTTATTTTGAAAGAGGGAGTAGGCAGAGATTGCAGTGACCGGTAGTGCATTTTGGAACCTTCGAGAATGACCCACCTGAATGGATGAACTAAAATATGGAATGGTCATTAACAAAGCACTCCAAATGGACTGGAGCGCTTCCCTTATGAGTGTCCAGCTTATGCTTTCTCCTCGGTATGAGTAAATGCAGTTGCAAAGAGCATCTTTCAGGGAATGCTTTACCGCAAATGTGCCAAGCAAAAGGATTCTTCCTAACTATGGATAATCAAATGCCTCTTAAAGGTATGATTATCGCTGAATGCTTTACTGCACACATCACAACTATAAGGTTTTTCCTTTGTATGAACACGTAAATGTGCTAACAAATGACCTCTTTGATTGAATGCCTTACTACAGATTTCACAAGTGTGAGGTTTTTCTTTCGAATGAGTGAGTAAATGATATTTTAAATCGCCACTTCGAGCGAAAGTTTTACTGCAAAGTTCACAAGCGTGAGGTTTTTCTTTCGAATGAGTGAGTAAATGAGATTTTAAAGTACTTCCATGAGCGAATGCTTTACTGCACACTTCACAAATGTGAGGTTTTTCTTTTGTATGAATAATAAAATGTCTCTTGAAATTACTTCCCAGAGTGAATGCTTTACCGCATACATTACAGCCATAATGTTTTTTTTTAGAATGAGTGAGTAAATGGGATCTTAAATTACCACTTTGAGTGAATGCTTGACTACAAACTTCACAAACATAGGGTTTTTCTTTTGTGTGAATACGTAAATGAGTCTTTAAAACATCACTCCTACGGAATGCTTTACTGCACATATCACAAGCAAAAGGTTTTTCTTTCATATGAGTGCCAGTATGTGATATCAAACTTGTTATATCTCTGAATGATTTCGTAGATATTTCACATTTTTGAGGATTCTCATTTAATTGTGCATCAAAATGCTCAAGTGGTACCTTACTTATTTCGCTTGAATGCGCTATCTTTGATGTAACATGCCTAGTTTCAGAAATATTTTCTTCCATGCTTGTATGTATATAATCAGCGATACCGTAGATAAACTTCCAATCCCAACGCACAAACTACAGACTGACGTTCTTCTGTATTATGAGACAATTCTGTACTGCTATACTTTGCGAGATATACCATTCAACTGGAAACAGGGGAGAAGACAGGAGTAATGTTGCCAGATCAGAAAGGCAAAATACGGCCAAACTAACCTAAAAAAAATAATTGATTGATAAAAGCACTTAATATTCAGAAAATTATCAACTCATCTATTTAAAATGTTCCATGTGTTATATTATTTTTGGTTTCATTTATAATATATGAAAATAAATTTTGTGCTTATAAAAAACTATTAATAGTAGGAAAAACGAAAAAGAAATGCTCTAAAATAAACATTGTAGAATTCAAACTCATGATAAGAGTTTTTATTTTAATTTCATTTTTTTTTCTTCCTTTTTTTAGTTTCTTAGTTGTTTACTTTGTGAAACTAAGATTCAAATATAAGTCACCCTAGCGACATCCCGGCATTCAAGGTTGATGAATGACATTTAATATTATGATGTTTGTTACATTTAATGTTATTTCGGAAAAAAAAAAATTTGAATCAAAATCAAATTAGTGTGATGGGTCATGTTGGAACCAATCCAAGCGGGGCATGTTGGCCCTGTGTTTGGGAAATTGTTTCATACCTGTATAAATTGATTTTATTGCAGCCGATTTCATTGTTTTTATTGAAGATAATTTTATTTATACTTAATATTCATTTTATTACTGCAGTCTGTTGTAGATTTTTATGATTGTAGACGTTGGACTAATGGCCTAATTGAATTGTACATAAAAGTTTTATCTTAATCTTAATACAGGCACCTTGGGCTCGGATACGATGTTTTGATTTTATGTGCTATGTCTACAAGTTATAACAGGCTTATAAACAACAGACTCTCTGCTTGGTATGTTACTTAGGGTTGTTACCAGATTCACAGTTATTTCAACCAGTTAATACTTTATACTTATTCATTCCTTGTGTGAGAATTTGCATTCATTTTTTTGTTTGTGTTTTGGTATGTGTTTGATTATTTTTGTGTTGATATGTGTTTGATTTTATGTGATGGTTTGTTTTTAAATGGCATTTGGATGTGGGGCATAGAGCAACTTAGTTCAGGAGTACAACTGTGATGTAGTTTGATCCTAATCCTATAGATTGTGAAGTTCTTGTGATGGGGCCTCTCGAGTTATTGATTGGTACCTGACCTCCTCCACTCTGAGAATTTTCTTAAGTTTTTTCTATTTCATAAAACACGTCCCCCAGGCGTCATTTCTAAAGCAGTAAAAGCAGTTTCTCATAAAGAACTGTAATTTTCAAAGGAAGCTGAAAAGTATGGGAAACATTTGCACTCCCTAAAACACTACTACCAACTTCTTCAGAACTTCAGGCAGAAAGAGAAGCTACTGCAATAAAAAAAAAATTAAACAACTGAGAAAACCAAGAGAAAAGGAAAATAAAGAAGTGAAGTCGAAGAACAAAAAAATAGCAAAAGGCCAGAAAATGAGAATGAATGTCAAATGACAAATCCTGCTTTCTGATAGTGAAGAAGACTGGGTGCCTCCCAAAGATGGCGCTTATTTCTATGTCTGTTGGAATTCTACTGATGACTAGTATTATTTGAATTTCAGAAAAGACCCGAAAGTAAATGATTCCGTGTTAGTGAAACTATTAAATGAAGACTACAGAATTTCAAAAATACCCTAAAAAGCAATTGAAATAATAAAACCTATTATTATTGAATGATCTTAATAAGTGTTCTGAATCATAGTAAAATATTAAATTTTCTAACATTTTTTTAAAAAATAATAAAATGGAATGAAAATTATATTCGAATGAAATTTTACACAATTTTGTAATTGCACTCTTTTATTTAAGATATTATTTTCACTATCTTAAGAACATAAATTATGATTGCATATTATATCATATGCCAAAGTAAACTTGTAAATCATCATAGAAAAATAACAATAGCCAGATAGAAGACATTATTTTTGAATATAATATTATGTGTAAAGAATGAACTGGTGAATAATACAGTTAACTAACTGATACAGTCAATAATGCTGTGTTTACTTTCTATAGAAAAAAACATTTGCATTCCTATAAACTGCTATCTAGAGAAGAATGCAAGTATATTTTCCATCATAGAAACATGCTAAATTAAGCAATGCTTATTTATGAGATCAAACATCATAAAATAAGCAATTTTTTATTCAGTAAATTTAAATGTAAAATACCCCAAGTTTTTGGGGATACGGGGCACTCCCTAATATTTTTCCACTAAAAGCAAAAATGTTATTCAGAAAATACATAAATACACCGATTTACCAACAAGTTGTTTTGGCAATAAATGTTGGCTTTAAATCTTGTTGGCTTAAATGTTTTTACTCACAGTAAAAATATATGAATATCCAATAAAATTACGCAAGTTCAATTTATTCTATTTATGAAGCATTCACCGAGCTTTCTGGATAAAATCCCACGTAATTTATTTTTTACATCGTAGAAACTAAGGTGTAAACACTCCAATGACAGCCATGAGAACAAACCAAAACCCAAATCACGCGGCGACAACAACTGAGAAGCTGGAATGTAAAAATTGCAGTTAAAAAAACATGATGACTAGAAAAATATAAAATTTAATCAAAGATAGGCCAATATCACAGTACTAAAAGTTAAAATTTCAGAAAGTAATTCATAATGCTAACTGACTAACTCAAAATTTCGCCATAGCATAAAACTGTCAATTTATCGGATGATTTGTGGCGAAGAGTATCACTAGCCGCTGTGCGAGGTTGTCAGCTTTTGTTCCGGTTAATGACGAGAAAAAAGAATATGGAGGCCTTTCTAGGAGGGTGGCTATTTTTTCCCCTCTTGACCGAATTGGATCGGCAATTTTTCTATTCCATCTTCTGATGGCAATTTTACTTGATTTTTAAGCAGACTGAAACGAATTTTGGAATTAATATTTTTTTAAAACTAGGAGATAACAGCCTTTTTTGCTAAAAATCCCTAAACCTCGTATCTCTCGGAGATACGAGTCAAGGAGTCTATTCTGGTACCCCCGGTTGGGGGGGGGGGCGTCACTTTTCCCGTGGTTAACGTGCGGAAAAACACCCCCCCCCCCCCCCAACGGGGGGTACCAGAATAGACCCGCAAGTCAAGTCTAGGGATGACGAATATTTGATGAACTGTTATTTTCTACTCAATATTAAATCACAAATACCAGTGATGAATACTACTATCAAAAAGGTGTGATTCAATCATCGGTAATTAAATGTACGTAAAGTGATTCAATTTTTTAAAAAAAATCATTTCTTTTTAACATACTTTTTCAATTTTTTAGTTTGTAGTTCCAATTCTGTCAACCGATGGCGCCAAATTTTTGGTGCTTAGAAAGAAGATCGTTAAACCATATAGGGAAGCAGTCCACGATATTTTTAATAATAAATACATTTGGTATTATTTTTAAATATCTGTTCTAAATAAGTGTGATTCTAATCACACTTTTAATTGTCAAAGTTTTATTAAATGTACGTAAAGTGTTTTGAAAAAAATTAAATAAAAAATGGTCATTTGTTTTTATTACACTTTTTGCAAAAGTTTGTGTTTTTAGTTCTATATAATGTCAATAGATGGTGCCTATATTGAAAACTAAAAAAAAAAAAATCAGATCAATTAAGAAGCCAACAACAACACAGTTCACTATACAGAAACCCATTTCCAGTGAATCACAAATCCGATCATTTTCCGTTCCCATCGCAGTTAATTAAGATTTCCTAAGAACATTTGTTTTCGGACGATTATAGAGACTTTCTATCGTTATACAATTAGGGATGACGAATATTTGATGAACTGTTATTTACAATGCAATATCAAAAAATCACAAATACCAGTGATGAATGCTACTGTCAAGGTGTGATTCAATCATTGGTAAATAAATGTGCATAAAGTGTTTCAATTTGTTTTTAATTCATTCCTTTTTAATAAACTTTTCCCAAGTCTTAGCTCTATCTTCTGTCAACAGATAGCGCCACGGAAGCCCATTTTGGTGCTTAGAAAGGAGATCGCTCTGTTTGCGGTCACTACGGTCCCATCCCTTCCCCCCCATCGCCGTTTCATTGGTATTGCATTACCTGTGAGTCATCATCTAAAAAAAACAAAATTTTGCAGAAAGTGTAATAAAAACAAATGTCAATTTTATATTTAATTTTTTTCAAACCACTTTACATACATTCAATAGAAATTTGAAAATTAAAAGTGTGACTGAAATCCCGCTTATTTAGAACAAATATTTAAAAATTAACATATCAAAAATATTTGTTATAAAAAATAACGTGGATTATACATCCCTATATATAATAACTATAATCGAGAAGACCTGACATCATTCGAAAACGCATATCACAACAAGAATGGTGACTCATAAGAAATACCAATGAAACTGCGACAGTGGAGGGGGGAACCGTAACCGCAGAAAGATCGATCTTCTGTCTAAGTACCATCAAAAGCAAAGTCCTCATCAAATCTAGTTCAAAAGGTCGAAGTAGACAAAACAAACGAATTAGAGATAGTTTTTCATCAGTTAAAAAGACAACAGCATCATCCCATCATTTGCCTCATCCAACAAAGGGTATCCTGGAGATTTACTCTTCACTGGATAGCCAGGAAAAGGTGGATTTTTTGGAAACTCTTAATGAAAGAGAACGTCAAGCCCTGCATAATTCGTTGAAAGATTCTCCCACTAAACTACATGAATGGGAAAACTTGTTTAAAATCCAAACTGAAACCATAAAGGCAACTTTGGTTCCATCCCACCCACAAGAAAAATCTTCAAATTTACCACATCCGCAACAAATTTCAGTTATTACAGAAAAGGAAGTTCTCAATAAGTCCATACACCATCTTAGGGAAATCAGCCACTTAAAAGGATCCAGTCTCCAATATTCCTGCACCACTCAGAACTAAAGCAGTTTTCCTCTTCTATTGAATTGCAGTTTAATAAACTACTTTCAGCATTAGAAGCCCAAAAGACCAATAGCACCACTCTTCAAGATATTTCAACACAGACTGCTCTTCCATCCCTACCTTTTGAAGCGGATTCAAAATTCAACATGCCACAGACTCTTCTCCAACAGGAGTCTTCTTGCAAGCCACCACCTGTTCAGAGTCCTCAAAGCCAGCCACCTACTCTCGTTCTTTACCTCACAGATCAATCATCAGAAGAGAAAGTCGACCTTTCCAATCTTCTATTATCAAACCTCCCGACTCCAATGGCAAAAATTGTTAATATCAAAAGTATTGAATCAAATAGTTTGGCCATCTCCCTCGCCTCATGTGAAGAATCAGCAATCCTCAATAATGAAATCTCTAACAACGAGTCACTTAAATAAAAAATAACCATCAAAATGCCAAAAAATGTCACCCAAGTGTGATAATTCATAATGTTCATGTTGAGGTAAGTGAGTCAGAAATTCCAGCTGGCATAAAAAATCATACCCTCATCGACACGGAACTCAAACTCCGTTTTAAATTCAGGGGTAAAAGTCCATACCTTCAAAATTGGGTCTTTGAGGCCCCAGCTGCAGAATTTTCAACTTTGGCCAAATTCAACAAAATCCCAATTCGCTGGCAAATGCACAGACTGGGGGAATTTTATCACTATAAGCTGTGCAATTACTGTCAATCATTTGGCCACACTACCAAGGATTGCACCTACACAACCACCAGCTGTGGCCATTGTGCCGGCCACCACTTGACCCGTAATTGCAGCCACGAATACATCAGCTGTGTAAACTGTTTCAATAGCAACCAAAATTTTGGCACACTCTACCAACTTGGCACCACACAAAGCATCGTTCCTGTCCTTGCCTTCAAAGTGAAATAAAAAGTATATCACTTCACGTGATTATGCTTAAACTGCAATCAGTGAAGTATTAACATATTCAAACATTCTACTATTTGTGAACTATTGTATCTGCATCTTTTTATGACGTTTCAGTATTTTTCTTCTAGCCTTCTGTATTGCATTTCATTATACCATAAAAGTACTGTATTTTGCATACGGTAATTCATCAACAAGTTCAGTGTATAAAATAATCTGGAATCTTCATTTTTAATTCCAGATTGTGTTTCAACCTATTTGTATTTTATAGTAAATTCTTGTGCATTGTATTTTTTTAGGGCAGTGATCATTCCTAGTTAATAATTGTCCATTCATCTTTTCTATAGGACATTTCGTGAATAATAACTTTATTCATTCCTTTTTGTTTATATAATCAAATATTATATTACATTGAAAAATTTCATTCTTAGCATCTCTTTTGTCATACCACATCATTTTTATAACTTTCCTATAAAAACCAGCGAGAGTGGCCTCCCCTAAACTTTCTCGTATACTTTTCAAACATTTGTCATTTCCCTTCCCCCTGCGTTGATAAAAAGTTCGAACCAACTGTAACCCAAAATGCAATGACTATCAGAAGGTTTTTAATTGTAGATTATAGTGATAGTAAAATATTGAGGTGAAGAATCATATTTAAAAAGATGCGTATGTATTAAAACTTCGCAATATTAATTTTTTTATCAAACTCTAGCAATACAAAGCTCCGCGTGCGGAGAAGAAAACAGGAGAATAGCTTGCGCATGCGCAGAGATTGCTTCCAGTACGCAAGTAGAACGAGACGCCCTAAATGTTTGCTTCCTTACAAAATCTCGCCGCCAGAATTGGTTTTTGGCAAACTGCCAAGTTTTCGGAGTGTCCCTTCTTTTCACAGGCATTTCTACTAGTACGCATGCGCATGGAGTTATAACAAATATGCGATTATACAGACCGACAGACAGTCAGCCCGTTGACGGATTTGGCCAAAATTTTATACGGACCTACATTCATGACGATAAAACTGTGTACCAAATTTTATCCATCTAGCTATTCAAGTTTTTGAGTTATAGTGTTCACATGACTTCGGACATACGGACAGACAGACTTCCCGTTGATGGATTTTGACCAAAAGTTGATAGAAACCTACAAATTATGTTTAAAGACCACATACCAAATTTCATCCCCGTAGCTCTAATAGTTTTCGAGTTATCTTGTTCACAGACAGACATAATTCCAAAATTGTGTGTTTCGGACTCGGGGAGGTCTAAAACGTGGAGATTCGTCAAAATCTCGAGTTCTAATTTTTTGACGATTACAATACTTTCTCTTTGTATACTTCGTATACTAGAAAGTAAAAACCATATTAGCACCCATTCCTCTTTAACAAAAATGTTCAGCTCAAACAAAGCAAAAACTCCAAGACTTTCTGACAACTGTATATATTAGTATTAATAAATGAAAACAGTTCCAAGTGTTTATCCCTAATAACTACGAGCTTTTCTCCTGTATTAATTGTTTCTTGTAATAATCATTTCTTTAATGTCACTGAAGCTTTGCAATCATGTAGCGTCTCTTTTTGCTTTTAATGTACTCTGGCACCATATATTTCAAATGTAAACTTCAGAGTCTAGTATAACAACGATTATGTCTCAATCTAATCATAACTGTAGAAACATATCCAAGTGAAAATTTTGTTTATAACTTGTTTTTTGTAAGTAGTTTTTTTTTCTCAAAAATGTATTTATGTATCATCTAACGATTAGTCAAACATCACGTCATTCCATATTCCTAGAACGGGCCTCAATTCTGTGGGAGGCCCGCAACTAAGTTCATCCATGTAAACCATCTGTGAAATATTACTTTGTTCAATTGCACTATTTCTTGTCTGTATATATTCTGATTTGTTTAATAAATTGTTCGGGGGAGGCTTTCTGGTGTGCGGCCTTGTGGGCCCCCGTACGAGGTGTGGTTAGTTTCTTCCGTCCTGTGTCCACTTAACCGGTTCATTTGCCGTAAGGGCATCAGGCACGGGTCGGCGTTCTGTCTAAGTACCAAAATGGACTTCCAAGGCGCCATCTTTTGACAGAAGATAGAACTAAAAACTAAAACTTAGCAAAAGTATATTAAATTAGTATTGCTTCTGCCACCATTTTTCTATGTAGTACACAAACCTCAGCCTAAAGATATTCTAGCAATGAAATCCCACTATAACTTTCACTAAATTCCTCGATGTGGTAGAGTTTTAAAAGTCTGTACATTGCTTGTTTCTGATGAAAATATAATTTCTTATTAGTTTCAGAACTTGGGTATCAATAAATCGCTCATAAATCTTTTGTTTTGATAGAATACGATCCGGTCAGTCAACGACAGATGTGGAAAATGCATATTCAATTATCTTCACTATATGACGAGGCTAAACACAAAACGCATCATATTGTTGCAGTTAAGGAAAAAGTGGAGGGGCGCACCCACCCGAAGTTATTATTAAGGTTATATTTAAGTTATTATCACCATTACTCAAAACTGCGGCGAATCCGCATTCAAACCTTTCCCCCTCAAAACAAATTCGTGAGGCAGGAAACATTTGTAAAAGGGAATTAAAAGCAATATAAGGAAACGTATTGAAAACACCTAAACTAAAAAAATGCTTCAAGTGTAAATGCAACTTCAATGTTGTCTTAGTAAGACGCTTTGCAGTACATTGATTGCGACAACGTACCGAACTCTTCATTACTGGACGTCATAACTGCCTCCTTACATTGGGAATTTTGTGGATCAATGGATTCTGTGTCTATCGAAAATTAAGTCACTCGATTATTTTAAAGACAAATAGTAATCATCACAGCCAGCGGTGGCGCCAGAGGGAGGACCAGGGGGCAATTTTTGAATCCCGTCGGTTAAAATTTCTGTACGGGGTATTCAACTGTAGTTGATAAATAAGAATCTGGCGAAAATTTTGAGACCAATTTCATTACACTCGTCCCCCGTACAGCAGGTCGTGCCCCCTGTCGGGCAAACTCTAACGCCATTCCTGATCACAACAGGTAAAATTAAAGCTAGAAAAAGCGATGGTATCGGTAAAATGTATGGAAAGAATACCAACTATTTAAAAGTGCTTTCTTTTTACTCACATTAATGCTCAGTTTTGAAGTTACATGACTAGACGGATCTCGTTATATTTTACTGTGATCAGATGAGGAGAATGGCACTCAAATCTGCACCTTCTCTAAAACAATCCACGCACCACCAGGGATGCGTTGGACCCGCGTTAGGCCCATATGCATTACGGATCTTTAATGGTACCGAGTTCCGAAACCTGGAAGCCTCCAATCCTGAAACCTTATTACCAGACCACCACAATCTCCACATTGATATACACATGTCTAGCATGCAGACTCCGGCCTAGATGAAGCCATGCGGATGGCACAAAAGGACGCTGAGAAGCAACACACCCAATGTGTGCCCCAGAGGATACAAAAAGAACAAAGAGTCCAAAGTACAACCAGTATAACGACCAAATATCAATTAACTAGCCAATATAACAAGAATGTAAATTAAAATTATCCTCAACATCTTCATCTATAGCAACGTGTCTGACATGTGCATCGAATTACAGAATTTCTGCTATTTGAATCCCTAGTTTATGCGACACATTACCCCAAAAATGTTTAAAGTATCAATTTTTATTTTATTGGCTTATTTTGTTGATCTTATCTTTCTACTTGAATCAAAATTGAAAATTTGTACCTTTAATATTATAGAAGTTAATTAGTTGTGTATTTACAATGGCCAATGATAAACATGCGCAAATGGCAACTTTGCTGGCTTTTTCTTCATGTCAGACTTTTCTTCATTTTCATGTTTTCAAAATTCTAGGGCTTTTTAAATTTTTGTACTTGTTTATTTATCGTTATGCATATGACAAAACTGTGTTTTTTATATACAAGATATAAATTGAGGTAGTGTTATATTTCCTCCCATTCCATTCCATATAAAACGGGAAAAAAGCTACATTTAACCCTTTCCGGACACGTAACTTTTTAGGACACTCAGATCAAGTTGGCGCATTTTATACCCCATCAGCATTTTTTCAAACTCTTTGCTTATTTAATATAAAACTTTAATTTTACATAGTGTAATAAGATTAGGGGTTTGAATGGATGGATAATATACACAACTTGTGTCCGAATTTTAGCAGCTATCCTCTTCGTTAACTGGATTTCTAACACCTCAATCTACAGATCGGTAAATTGTAGAGCACATTATACGCCGTACCTGTCCGCAAAGGGTTAAGCGAATATTAGATGCACCTTAAAATCCAAGCACAGTTTTATGTAGTATATTTCAGTGAATCTGCAAATAAATTTTAAAGCAAAAATATTCATATTTGAAAAAGTAATAGGAAATTTAAAAAATTGAATTTCTTTTAAATTAAATTTTAACTTAACATCAAATCAAAATGAATTTTTCTAGTTAAGATGACTTTAAATGGTTTTTCAGATTTAATAGTATGAAATTTTTTAAAAATAATACTTCAAATTAAAAAAAATGTCCTGAAGGTAATGTGTCCACTTCGATACAACATAACGATTTATTTTAATACAAAAATCACTGAACACGCTTAAATGTCTCAAGTATCCTTTACTATCTTAAATATATTGAAATAATTAATAAAAAATATCCCAAATGGGTGGTGGTATCTAATTAGGAGGTAAAATAAAATCAGTGAAAGAGGTTAAATAATATAAAAAATAAAATGGCTAATATGAGAGAAATTAACGAATAAAATAAAATAAAAGAACAACGGAATAATATAATACCCTGCCCTTGATATGTAAATATTGACGTAAATTTATATATCAAGGTTTGGCGTTTCTGACCCAACAGTAAGTTTTGTCCAAATTACGATACTCACAATCAATGCACTTGGAGTCTGCCAAAGTTAAGAAATAGATCTTATGAAAGACGCAAGGCGCGATCGATTGGAATTTTCTCAAAATAACAACGCGGCCGCGGTGGACTAGTGGTATACGGGGTCTATTCTGGTACCCCCGGTTGGGTTGGGAGAAATCACGTTTCCCGTTGTTAACGTGCGGGAAAAGTGACGTCTCCCAACCCAACCGGGGGTACCAGAATAGACCCCGTAAGGTCTCGACTTCGGGGCCGGAGAGTTTCCAGGATAGAAACCCGGGTTCTACTGAAAATCCGCCGTGTACGAGAGCTTGTACGTTAACTCCTTGCCATACGTTTTTACTTAACCTCCTAATTAGATGCCACCACCCATTTGATATACTTTTGATTATTTCAATCTATTTAAGATGGTAAAGGATGCTTGAGACATTTAAGCGTGACCAGGTGAATTTGTATTTAAAATTAATTGTTACGTTGACTTAATTGCGGATTTAAATAGAGTACGGGCACAAAAGAGTCGAACACCAAATAAAAAGGGGTTAAACTATACATAGTGGCCAAACGTTCTCCCGTTGGTGTAGAGCGGTAATTTGTAGACGTGGGTACAGGATCAGGTGTCGACTTCAAAATCTGACCTCTGAAAATTAAAAGGTCTGCCCCTTCACTTTGCTTCAAAACGGGACAATAATATAACAAAAGATATCACTAATCAGATGAAAGCTGAACACGAAATGACTTCAGAAACCTCGAGCAGAAGATATTTATTAAAATACGAAATCAATACAAAGTGTTCATTACGCATGAAGGAAAAATAAAATAAGCAAATATAAGTTCTTTATTAAAAGTATCAAATTTTTTTTATTATTATTTGAAGAAGGTACAATTATAAAAACACACATTAATTCAACCCTCCGTTAGTTGCAATAATTTTCATCAATAAATAGTTGTAATGCATCTTTCTAAAATCTTTATATATAAAAGGCAAATACCATGACTCGCTCATCACGAAATCTCCCATACCAAGAGGCCTAGAAACTTGGCAGGCGGTTGCTTCTTGAGTACTAGGTGCTCACTAAGAAAGGATTTTCCGAAATTTTAATTAGAAGTTAAATTAATTAAAAATAGCCTTTAATTTTAACGTTTTTCCGGAATAACTTCGGAACCTATTATCGCACAAATATCATGTTTACATCATCTTAAAGATAAAAATATATATATATAGCTTTTCAATGACACCAATCTTTATTTCCATGCGACATTTTGTTCAATTTTAATTAATTTTTCAAAACGTTTTAAAACATAAATTGTAACAATGTTTCTATTGTTGTAAATAAAATTCAAACCATCTCATTATTTCAGTAAATCTTTTTTTTTACGCGGTTTTTCAATTGTTACGCGCGATTGTGATACTATAAATTGTTTTCTTGGAAATTAACTCCAAAGCAGAATTTTCACTTTAGTATTCATTGCATTTCTTAAAGATTTTATCGCACCTGCTTCAAAGTAATATTTTTTAAGACGTGGCAACAGATATTTGAATTCAGGTTTGTTTTTCTGTGTGAGGTAGACTGAAACGATTTTCTACCTTTCTTCAAGCATTTAATCTCATGCTTTCCTGCTATTTTAAAATTATGAGGAACGAAAATGCTTTCAAATTTTTGCATATTCTATTATAGTTAATCTTTTATTAAAAGTTTGGTTGGCTTAAGGGCACAGTACTGCCGTCAAACTTGAATTTCCTCAAGTGATAACTCAACAAATTTGATATTAGATTTTGCGCAGTTCAGAACTTACGGTAGGAATCCAGCTTAACGGTAGAGGAAAGAGTCGTGAAGATGGTGACGAGACATTATCTCGATTATATATATAAAAGGCGCATACCATGACTCAATCACCACGAAATCTCCCAAACCATTAGGCCTAGAAATTTGAAATCGACAACGTTCTGTTTAATTTTTCTAAAAATGTTTCCAAACACAGCGAGACGGAGCAACGGCATTATTCACGATTCAAGGTCACAGTTCTATTTATAGCACTGGAGAGGGAGGGGAGGGTTGGTGACGGGTTACAAACAGGGTTGTTGATTTTTTTCAAAAAAATCGATTTATTTGATTTAAATCGGATTTTTTTTATTTAAATCAAGATTTTTTTTTATTTTAATGATTTTTTTAAAACTACATATATATATTTAACATTTGTATATTAGACAATGGGCCCTACAGTCATAGAATTAAATATATATAACAACATACCAGTCATTAAGCTGCACTTTCTTTAAAAAAACATTAAAAAAAATTAATTCAAAAATGTAACAACTATTTAAAAAATATTTGTGAACTAAAATATAAAAATAATATACTTTTGAAATATAAGACAATTTTATTAAGGAAAAATATAATAAAAATTGTCTTTTCTTGACTATAGATATATTATTGTATGTTAGAATATTGGAGAATTTTACACTCAGCTGTTCATTTGTTTCATTACAAAAACAAGTTTTGAACCTTTCTCTAATCCTAATCTGTTTCACCCAAAACACTAAATAAAAAATTTTCTAGATGAAATTTTTAAATTCAGGCTTCGAGGTGCATTGAGTCACCATCAGGACTACATACCTGTGTGCCAAATTTCATGGCTGTAAGTATGATAGATTCGTCTGGACATTGCGCATACGCTCACAAACATTGCCTTTTATAAGTATAGATCATAGTTTAAATTGCACAATGTAGATGTTTGCATTTCTTTTGGAACATTTATATGCATTACTTAATTATCTTACATTTGAAAATTATTGCAATATAAAAACTTTGTTGTCCCAAACACTATTTAGTTTTCTCCAGTATTAAAATGAAACTCACTGCATTTTACTATGTTCTTTCTTTGTGAACATGATCCTTTCACAATATTTATTTTGTTTTATAAAAAAAGGAGCATCTCATACTTTGCATTTTATTGTGTTGCTCATTAGAGATTTATTTAACCCTTTGCGGCGAAGTGTGCCAATTAATGGCACACCTAATTTTACTCGCTTCTCAACCGTTAAATTCAGCTATAAATAATAGGCTTTTATAGGAAAATAATAGGTTTAGGATAGGTCTAATAGTACTCCTTTTAGAATGTATATAACAGTTTTATGAAATTTTGTTTTGGAATAGGAATTATTAGAAATAAAGTTTGGGAAAATACCTTGACTTGGACATAAGAAATTTTTCAGTTCTGGACGTTTAACAATTTTAGCAAAGTAACTCGAAAATTTTGCTCCATTATACTTGAAGTTTTAATTTATAATTTTCTGTAAGATTCAGCAATAATTTTTGAGTGTATCAAGGTGGCTGTTTCTAAGGGGGTTCTCAAGAGGGGATGACCCCCCCCCTCGGAATGAAGTACGTTTTTTAAAAAACTTTTTTTTGTAGATTCTATGTCTAGACAGAACGCCGTCCCATGCCCCCGTGCCTGATACCATTACAGTACCTGTACCGGTTGGATGGACATAGGACTCTATGTCTAGACAATAAACTAAACCCATTCATGTTGTTTTCTCATTATATTTTCAAAAAAATTATTGCCTTGTGCCGCAAAGGGTTAAAATTTAATTTGCTTGTGTTCTCAAAAATAAAGATATGGAAAGTACTCTAGTTACATCAATTCAATAAAATATATAATTTTAAGTTCTATATATTCTTTCTTTAAATATACATTTTTTCTTTAAATTTGCATTTAAAAATAATTTAAAATCACTATTTAAAGATACATGAACAATTTTATTTCATTAAAGCAGATTCACTTGATATTTAAAATAAAGTGATTTAAATCGGTGATTTTTTTAAAAAAAATCAGTTGATTTAAATCAGTGGTTTTAATCAACTGATTTAAATCATCGCAACCCTGGTTACAAACTAGGGAGAAATGCCGCCAAGTCATAATTCACACCAGTGGCGGCGAGGAGGGTCACTCGCCCCTTATTTTATTAGGGAAGATTAAATTTTTATTTCATTTTAGCTGCCTGAAACTAGGAATTACAAAAAAGCAACTGTTTGAAAAACTAACTAAATTTTTAATTAATTTTTTTTTTGTCTACCTCTATACTCCCGGGTCCTTTTAGATGTCTATAAATGTCTTTTTGCCGCCTCACATTTTATACTCAATTTGGCACCCACTGATTCACATGGGGCCATAGTCGGACTTTTGCAACCATATTCAGGGTTAATCATTCTACTGATGAGTGATATATGAATTGAGTGAGAATTATTTGAAATACATTGTTATAGATTCGTTAGCTATGATGCATCATACACAGCTGGCATTTTAAAATTTACGTCTTTATATTTTTTACTATCTGCCAAATACAATAAAATAATCACATTTTTATTCATCTTTCCTTGGTTATCGCGGGTGAAACTGCGATGGGGATGCTATAAATAATGTTAAATACAAAAATAGAATCTAATTTAAATGGGCGAACCAGCTGGTCGCCGAAGTCGGCTGGTAAAATATATTTTATGACATCATAATCAAAAGCAATTTTATTAAAAAAAATTACTATTTCACAGGTATTTTTAAAATTCGATCGTCTTAACATTTATATAATAAGTATAAATCCCAACAACCGAAAACACTAGTATTTACGTCACAATTTAGTCGAAGGGTTGTTAGTGCGTGATTGTTCAGGTTGCTATATTGGCAATAAACTCTAGGCATCCACCACAGTTGAATCAGAAATGATTATGTAAAAATCAGACACAAAATTTTGTACAGAATGCTAGAATGCGTTGTCTTTTTTTAATGGTGAAGAAACTCCACTGGTTTCTCTTAGTTTGTGTTTGTTTTAACTGAATATGTATTCGAGTCCACTTCTTTAGATTTTCAACTCACCGAATAAGAAAGATTACTAAAATAACCAAGAGTTAAAAACACAGGACTTTCATTTAAGGTACAGTTCAATAAAACACAAATTAAGTCCTCGTTACTTGCAATCAGTTTTATCCTTATGTGGTGGGCATGTTTAGAAGGATATGAAATCTATTCTATAATATATGTCCAATTTTGTAAATTTTCCTATAATAAATAGTCCTAATGGAAATGTTAACGAGTACTCTGTACGAAAAGTTCCTAAAAGAGGCAATCTTCTGGGCAAGCGGTCAGAAAGACGGGGCCAAATTAAGTTATGACAGCGAATCAGTCCTCAGATGTATCGCCAAAATCAACGACCTCCATCATACAAGAGATTCAAATGTGACTCCAAGACAACCCGAACATTGAAGTTGGTTGGGAAAAAGCTCATATTGGCATCGCCGGAAATGAGGCAGCAGACAAATTGGCAAAGTAGGTGATGAAGGAAAGTTCCAAATTTGAAATCTCAGCTCCCAAAATTTATCTCATGAATTTACACAAAACCGCCTCACTGCAGAAATGGCAAACAGACTGGCATTAACGAAAAACAGGAAGACTTCTCCATAATATCATACCCAAAGATATCCCATCACCCTGGACCAGGGAGGTTATCCAATTCGCCACTGGCCATGGGTCCTGCTTCCTTAAAAGATTCAACCTCTATTACACAAATAGTTGTGTCTGCAGGGAAGTTGGCGATCCTCTGCACTTGGCTACCAGATGCACATTGACCGCCTCTTTCCACATGACGAAACCAAGAGATTATCTCACCTCATATTGGTGGAAAATCTGCCTCTCCAAGAAATACTCAAGATCCAAAATCATTCAACTAGTGAACTTTCTTACCGATAATGAAGCCTTGTTTAAATTGAACCTTGGAATCAATAGTAATTTTTCATATAGTGACTCGGACATTGAGGTCGCTATTTCCCCCAGTAACAAGATACTTCCAACGAATTTAATTGGAATGAATGCCAATCTCACAATAATTAGAGCTAAAACCAACCAGTTAGCATTTTATTTTACAGGTTTATTCTCAAAATTAAGTTATAGTAGATTGCCATTTTTTTAAATATTGATCTCTGAAATGGATAAACACTTACAGGCTAACCCAACTAAATTTTGATCACATAAATTACTTTCCTCTATCATTAAACTGTTATTCTCTCAAATTGAAATGAGAGACAACTACTAACCACTTAGTTTTTATACCAAACAAAACAGAAAACATTAATGTTACGAGATAAAAATATCAAGTTTCTGCTTACCCTTTTATTTCGTGTTTAGTGTAAAGTAGTTTTAGAATTCATGTTAATCTTATAATTTAATCATAATATTACATAATCCAAATTATATAACAGCAAAACTCAAATTTTGGCAGGAGGCCTCTGCTGTGAATATCCTCACTGTAAAATTTTGAAAATTTGTTCACTAGATGAAATATTTTGTACTTCAACATACAAACCATGCATTTTTTTATGGAATCAATAAAGATTCAACTACGCACACCCACCCAATCTGCAAACAGGAGGCTTTTATCTCATGAGTCAGGAATGTGTTGTAGTGTAATGTACGAAAAGTTCAAATTGTAATAGTTAAAAGCAGCCAATAGATGCAGATCGCATGCGTGTCTATTAGTTATTGCGACTAACAGAGGGTTAAGTCTCTTAAGTCAGTGAATTCTTTTCCACAGATTTCAAAAGAACAAGGTGTCTCTATGTCACAAGTAAGTAAATCTAATTTCAAAGCACATTACAGCTTAACCACAAACATTAAAAGAATAAGGTTTTTCTTTTGCATGAATGCGTACATGTCTATTTAAATAGCCTCTCTGCTTGAAAGCTCTACCACACACTTCTCTAGAATAAAACTTTCGTGGCCCGAGGTGGAGACATTTTATAGACGCATGTGGGGATCACGTGACCAGTATGAACCAATCACAATCATGAAAGAAAGAAAAATTTCACTTGGCACATTGCCAAGCTATACATTTCAATACATCATCATCACACTCTTTACACTTGGATCACGTGACCAGAAACAACCAATCAGCGACATCAGAGACACTATCAAAAATATAACAAAAAAACGTCGGGTAGTAGAAGGTAGAAACCTTTTCGTTTTTCCTTATCTACCTTCTAGATATTGACATCATTTTTTCTGATGACGTCATCATTTTTTTTCTCTCACCCCTGATTTCTGCGCATGTGCTCTCCCCTCGTTGGTCACGTGACCTCATCCGGAGGGTACATAAAGCCACCATCCTCGATCATCGGCTCATTTCGTTACGACCACCCGACCTACAAGCATCTCCAATCTTTGGCTCCGATAAACTACACTTTACGACGCCAACGCGACTAAACGTAGGCTGCCTTTTGACTCACTCGAAGCCTTTCAGCTACCATCTATGGAGACACACGACGACAAGACCCCTTCGTTTTGAATGTGTCATCCATAACGTTAAACCCAACGAATTGCTTTCGGCACATTGCAAACGACTTTAATAATTCACCATAGGCATGTATGTCTTTCATAATTCTCAAACCACCGAGGTCGGTGATGAATCAACACAAAAAAACGGGGAGAATGCAGAGGACAAATAGAACCGGAAAAAAGACTATTTGCCCTCTGCATTCTCACCGTTTCTTTTGCCATCCTACAACAAACAAGCACACAATGCGGATGGACATCGCTCACCTAGAAGCCACTTGGCTCCTTTGACAAAAAAGACAACACATGTTAAAGTTTTAAAACATGCACCATTTTTTGTGCAGATTTATTGATGATATTTACAGATGAATATGTACAATCAGGTGAAGAATATTTACAATTGTCGTCGAGGAAAGTTTTCATTCATTTGATCATAATCGTAAAGATTAAATCTCTTCTTACACCACGGGCAGTTTCTGGTGCCTCCTTGCACCAGGCTCTTTACGCAGGTGATGTAGTATACGCATTCGCAAAACAGTTCAATTCCCTCTCGTCTTTAATCCACAATGGGTAATTAAAGTAATATGTATGTAATATATGCAAGCAAATGTCACTGCAAAATGTTTCTTCTCTTTAATGATTTCATTCATAATTCACATATATAAAGTGGGAACTTCACAATGACACCGTTCCAATCCATTTGGAACACTTTGCACAAAAACTAGGCGTCAATGAGAATTGAACTTCTGCACTCGAAAATCCATCATCATGCATTTTCCATTTAGTGCCTTCAGTTATAAAAGCAAAATACGATCCTGGAGAAGGGGAGCGAGCCTCTTATTTTTGAAAGTGTGAGTAAAAGTAGGCAGAGATCGCAGCGACCGCTAATGAGTTTTGGAGCATTTGTGAATGACCCACCTAAATGGATTAATTAAAATATGAAATGGTCATGAGCAAAGCACTCCAAATTGACTGCACACTTTCCTCATGAGTGTCAAGATTAAAGTTTCTCCTCGGTATGAGTATATACAGTTGCAAAGTGAATCTTTCAGCGAATGGTTTACAGCAAACAGAACAAGCAAAAGGTTTTTCTTAACTATGGATACTCAAATGTTTCTTAAAACTACGACTATTGCTGAATGCTTTACTGCACACATCACAACTATAAGGTTTTTCCTTCGTATGAAGACGTAAATGTACTAACAAATTACCTCTTTTAGTGAATGCTTTACCACAGATTTCACAAATGTGAGGTTTTTCATTCAAATGAGTGAGTATATGAGATTTTAGACTATTTCTATGAGCGAATGCTTTACTGCACACTTCACAAGCGTGAGGTTTTTCTTTCGAATGAGTGAGTAAATGAGATTTTAAAGTACTTCCATGAGCGAATGCTTTACTGCACACTTGACAAATGTAAGATTTTTCTTTTGTATGAATAAGAATATGTCTGTTGAAATTACTTCTCAGAGAGAATGCTTTACCGCATACATTGCAGCAGTAATGTTTTTCTTGAGAATGAGTGAGTAAATGGGATTTTAAATAATCACTTGTAGCGAATGCTTTACTGCACACATCACAGCTGTAAGGTTTTTCCTTTGTATGAACACGTAAATGTGTCATCAAATTGCCTTTTTGAAAGAATGCTTTACTGCAGATTTCACAACAGTAAGGTTTTTCTTTAGAATGAATGAGTAAATGAGATTTTAAACTACTACGTTGAGTGAATGCTTGACTACACACTTCACAAACATAGGGTTTTTCCTTTGTGTGAATACGTAAATGATTCTTTAAAAGATGACTCATATGGAAAGCCTCATTGCACATACCACAAGCAAGAGGTTTTTCTTTTGTATGAACACACAAATGTATTTTCCAACTACTTTCATGAGCGAATGCTTGACTACACACTTCACAAGTGTAAGGTTTTTCTTTCGAGTGAATAATTAAATGAGATTTTAAATTACCACTTTGAGTGAATGCTCGATTGCACACTTCACAAACATAGGGTTTTTCATTAGTGTGAATACGCAAATGAGTCTTTAAACCATATCTCCTACGGAATGCCTTACTGCACATATCACAAGCATAAAGTTTTTCTTTCATATGAGTGCCAGAATGTGATATCAAACTTATTGTTGTATCTTCTAATGATTTTGTAGATATTTCAAAATCTTCAGGACTTTCATTTAATTGTACATCAAAATGCTCAAGTGGTACCTTACTTATTTCGCTTGAATGCGCTATCTTTGATGTAACATGCCTAATTTCGGAAATATTTGCTTCCATGCCTGTATGTATATAACAAGCGATACTGTCGATAAACTTACAATTCCAACGCACACACTACAGACAGATGTTCTTCCGTATCACGAGACAATTCTGTACTGCTATACCTTGTGTGAGATGTACCATTCAACTGGAACCAGGGGAGACGAAAGGAGCAAATTTGCCAGATGAGAAAGGCAAAATACGGCCAAACTAACCTAAAAAAAAAAAATGATTGATTGATAAAAGCACTTAATATTCAGCAAATTAGCTCAACTCGTTTGTTTAAAATGTTTCATGTGTTATATTATTTTTGGTTTTATTTACAATATATAAAAATAAATTTTGTGCTCATAAAAAACTGTAAATAATAGGAAAAAGAAATGCTCTAATATAAAGATGGTAGATTCCAAACTC
The DNA here is from genome assembly GCA_013235015.1 of Araneus ventricosus. NCBI lineage: Eukaryota > Metazoa > Arthropoda > Arachnida > Araneae > Araneidae > Araneus > Araneus ventricosus. The sequence goes on along the minus strand of BGPR01007982.1, from coordinate 20,658 downwards.
ATGTTTGTGATATACAAGAGCTTTATTTTAATTTCATAATATTTCCTTTTTTTAATTTCTTAGTTGTTAACTTTATGAAACTAAAATCCAAATATAAGTCAACCTAGAGACATCCCGGCATTGAAGGTTGATGAGTATGAGGTAAAGGAATAGTGTAATATGACATACTTATTATAAAAAAAGTAGATATTATTCTAAAAAATAACTAAATTTTTTTAGTGAAAGTAAAGCTGAAATAGGGCCAAAAATGAAGTTCAAATAAAATTAAAATTTCTAAGGTCAAGCGGAAAATTGCTCTGTATTAATTTCAGCTGTTGTATGGGAGAAAGTAATAAGCAGAAATGTTCTCCCCTCCAATTCACCAAATACTTAATAATATGACACATTTTATGTTCAGTTTCATAGCGTTTGAAAGAAAATTAAGAATTTTGTACCTATTTCTTTTGACCAGTTACGTCTAAAATTTCATACAGATCTTCAAATTTGGCGTTAACATTACACATCAAACTTCATTCAGCTATTTTTTTGTGCTTGTGAGTTATCGTGTGTATCTGAATAAACATAGTACACAAATAATAGATTTCCTTTGGAAGAATTTTATTCAAAATTGATTAGAAGTCTAGAATTTTGATGTGAATACTGCATATAAATTTGATCCATACAAAAATTATACAATTTTGAGTATTCCCAGTTTGATCGACTGTCAGAATTCAAATATCTACTTATCAGGGGTCTAAATCCTCCAACCCATATTTTCATTATTTTTCTTAAAAGGAACAGAAATTATAATGTGAATAAACCCTTATCATCAAATACATTAGTAATTAATTTAGAATTCATTATTATAAATATAAAATTGTTAACAATTTCTTCTTAAATTCATAAGCAGATAGAGCCACTGGCTTAACAAAATGATCTGTGAACATAACATTTTATCCATTACTATTGTACCTGCAAATAACGTTCTATTCTATTGCACAGTGCCTACGAATAACGTTCTATTCTATCATACAGTGTCTACAAATAACGTTTTCTTCGAAAGCATCGTACCTTCAAATAAAGTAGGCTAAGGTTTCAGGGCCAAAAATTTTTATTCCTTCTTGATTAAGGTAAAGGCATTAAAAGGAAACAGCCTTAAGATTTTTATTTATTAATAATATTGTCTTTTTTTATGTTCATTGTGCTAAGATGTCACAAGACAATCTCTTTATTAATAATAAAAAATATAATTTGTTTTTAGAATAATTATATTTGTTTTAATTTTGCAACTCTTATTTGTTTATTTATGCACTTTAATAATTTTCTTTGAAAGATTTATTTGAAGAAAAAGATCTTTTTTGAGGCTAAAAAATTTTATTCTGTGCTGATTCAAGTTAAAGCATCAGAAGCAAAATAAAGCTGATTCATATATAATATATATAAAGATTTTAAAATAATTGCGCTAGGACATGCAGTGTCTTCACTGTGGCAAGTGAAGCAAGCAGGGTTTGCGTAGCAAACCTGGGAGGACTGCGACGCAATCCTCCAATTCAGCCAAATTCTGTTCAAATGTTTTAGTGTCCGGACATTCTTGCTCTTGAGGATTATTAATTTTCCTATTTCAAGGAAATATGCTACTAATAATAAATACTCTAGGCTGCATTTGTAGAATTTCATGAAAAATCTTGAGCCTTCTTTACAAAAATAAGATATTTGTTGACTATTTCCACAACCGAGACATTTTACACAAACACGCCTGCAACACACATTTCATTAATTCAGATCAAATTCTATCTCAACAACGTTTCTTCCGACAAAAATACTTTTTGCCACTCTATTTTTATAACCTTTAGAAAGGAATTCATATCAAACGATTTTTTAATGAATTTCTTTTACGGCCAAAGACTATTTTAAAATTAATTTCTTTTATGGCCAAACGATTTTTTATATAATTAATTTCTTTTCTTAATATAATAATTCTACAAATATATATATATTTTTTTATTTGTTACAAATATTCGTTATAATATAATAAAGCTGTACAGAATTGTAACAATGTGCAACTTGTTAGTAATCATGTAAATAATATGATAAATAGGGTTCCACAGGAGAGGCAAAAAAAAAAAAAGTTTGAAAATGCCAGGTGTCACACTCTAAAAATGTTCTTTCTGTGAATATAAAACACCTTGAATTTTTCCAGAATTAAAAAATATATATAGAGAGAGAGGTCCCCAAGGTCACTGAATTTCATAGCAATGGCCAAATTAGTGTGAAATGCAGTATTTTTTTTTATTAGCTACATTAAAAACTATTAATATTCAAATGACATTTTTTTCCATTCATCAACGCTACTTATATACTGTTTCAGCCAAATTCTGTAGTAATTTTGTATTTGCTCTGGGTAGGGAGAAACATAAAATATTACTAAAATCAAGGAAAATATGATTTAATCGACATTTCTACCTTCTGTATGCACACAAAGTGAATTTAAGTAAACAATTAATTATTTTACAATTGGTAAATAAAACCAATGAAGAATGTTTTCAAACAATCACATATTTACACATTTTTTACAGATTCACATTTTTTATCAACTATAATTCAAGGAGAGTTTGGCCATTGTACTGCTTGAAGTTCCTTCTGTGCATCTCTACAACTTGTAACAAGAATTGTTTTTGCTCTTCGTTCTTTGTTGCACAATTGAAGTCCTTGAACAATGCAACAGCTTGTTCAGCAACATCATTTACACAAACCAAGTTTTTAGAAAATATTAAGAGCTTTTTTTATAGGATGGAATTTCAGGCTAATCTTTAACTGGTACAGTGAGGAAACTATCTTCAATTTTAGATGTTTCAAAGAAATATGAGAAATTCACAAATCATAAAACTCGAGAGGAAGTTTTTCTAATAGATGTGAAGAACTCCTTTCTTTTTTCATGCTCAAAACTAGCTTTGACTTTTGCTCATCAGAAACAAGATCTAAAAACAAGCTAAGTGTTGCAAATTCTCCATTTACATACCAGAAATGACGTAAAATCATTTTTAATCTTTTATCGCTTAATTGCTTATCATCATAATCTTTCATCTTTGAATCAGTAAAACATCATTAGGAGGAGCATCAACAGCGGATCTTCAAGTAAACAAGGACTGCAAATATACACACATAACAAACTGATTAACTTGTTGCATAGATTGAAACTCTGTAGCCGTTAATGCCATTCTGGCATCATTACCATTAAACAATAACTTCATTTTCAAGTAATAAATGGATTTTGCCATCCAACGAGCTCGGTGAAGTGCACCAGGTTTTAGAATGGTAAATTGAATGTCTAGTCCAATCATTAATGACGCAAGATTTAAAAGCTTTCTATAATCATCCCTATGAAGTTTTGTAGCAATCTTTAGCTCCAGAGAAATAAAAGTTTTTAAACTGTCTGATGCTGTTATTATAGGTATCGATTGCTTTTATGATTCATGGTGGTTGATCTTGGACCAATTTTCTCGAAATCTCTTAAATAAAAGGATTTCATGCCCAGTAGATTGTCCAAAACATACACTGAATACATCAGAAAGTAGAACCTCAAACACGTGATGCCGACATGCTATCCACAAAAGGTTTCTGCCTATTTTTTGCTCAAGTAAAGTACATGCTTAATTGAATTTTCCACTATTTGTTGTATTTGTATCAAAACACATACCAATTGGGATTCACAGTCCCACAATTGCTTTCAAACAACATCAGCTGCTGCTTTGCCACTTCCAGACAGGAACGCCAAGAAGCTTGGTACTTCCATCTTGTAAAGAAGAAATCAGTACCGCTAAACGATGACGATCATCTTTTCTGTGCCTTTTGCTGACAAATCGGATAACAATTTGCCATCCCAATAAACAACTGACTTTGATGCTACAAACTGTGTTTTTAAATGTTCAGTAGTTTCCAGGCTTAAGACGTTGCCGTTCACGATGAATAGTATTTTTTGAAATAACTATGGACTTTACAGACAGGTAAGATGTCATAGAGGAAGAGCAGCCTTACTAATTTATTATAGATGCTATTATCATTGTGGATGCTATCTTCAATGGTTTTATTTGCCAATTGTAACATAATTGTTTACTTAAATTCACTTTGTGTGCATACAGAAGGTAGAAATGTCGACTAAATCACATTTTCCTTGATTTTAGTAACATTTTATGTTTCTCCCTACCCAGAGGAAATGTTAAATTAATACAGATTTGTCTGAAACAATATATAAGTAGCTTTGATAAATGAAAAACAAATTTCATTTGAATATTAATAGTTTTTAATGTAGCTAATAAAAAATACTGCATTTCACACTATTTCGGCCATTGATAGGCAAATTCAGTGACCTTAGGGGACCTCTAAATATATTTTTTAAAAATCTTAAAAAATTCAAGGTCTTTTATATTCATAAAAAGAAAATTTCGGAGGGCAAAAGTTGAAATTTTTGACAGCTGATTTGTTTGGGACACCTTAATGATTCAAGTAATAATTTTTTGCTTTTTACAGTATCTAGTTAGCTGGAAATTAAGTTATGTACATAATTGACAAGTGTTTATGGGTATTTAGCAAATTCTAGCCACTATACAATTCAATATAACTATTCAAAGATACAAGTTTAAAAAATATCAATTTGTGCACAACCTCTCATCTTTTTGCTTCTCTTCTATAGGAGCTGAAAATGTGCTCGTTGTAACGCCGACATTTTTCTTAATACTATTGATATTGAACTGAATTTTTTGCCCTATATATCTGGCTTTAAAGTTGTAACAGAAAAATTATGCTATGTTTCGCGCATGCGCAGTAAAAAATTATGTACTAAAAATGCTCTTATTTCCTGTTATATTGAATTTTTTCCTCCCAGTGCTTCTGTAATATATTGTCATCTTCTCTGTAAGCTTCGTATAATAATAATATAACAAA
>BGPR01007982.1:0-11253 GCA_013235015.1 Araneus ventricosus | reverse complement strand
AAAGAGTAACGATGGCTTTCTCGAGTATTTGGAAACGGTAACCTAACTATCTATAATCATTTGTTTTATCGTTTGGCTGCAAATAATAAACTGTTCCTATTGCCTGTCTGATTTGTCCCACTTGTATTTCTTTCTCCTGTATATGATGGACAAAAGTATCCGGACACTTTCAGATTTTCTTACATTTTTTGAATTTCTCCTGAAGATTAACTGACTGCCCTTAAACTTCGGCCCGTGAAGAATAAACTGTAACTCACATTTTTCATTGAAGATTCTGTCCTGAGGGCAATTGCGACCGTCTACAAATGATGAAGACAAAAACTTTTGGCCCACCTGTCATAGATAGATAATATATGAAGATGAAACTTTCAGAAATAGTTATGTTTAATGTGCATAATATTTACATAAATTTTCGTAAACTCAGCACAAATATTTGGGAAGATATAAAGGTTTCTTTAAAAAATCCCAAAATCTCCACCTGTTTTTTTTTTAATAACATGCACAGGTTTATGAAGATGGCCGAAATTTGCTAAAAATGACCGTTTTTCAAATATCCATATCTCGGCCAATAATTGACAAAATGTTTTACAAATTGATATATGAGGGTTTCACCACCATAAGTTTTAGAGGTAATTTTTTTAAAAAAATCTGTTACTATGGAGCAACACTCATTGGGTGTCTACACATGAAATGACCCACATGTAATATTTGAGTTCAGTAGGATGAAATTAACCCGTGCAGACCTGAGCCAGAACTTTCAATATTACAATAGATGATATTATGTATTTGGAACAAATAAAATACTCAGCAATTTTAACTAAATATTATATTTAATAAATCACCAACTCGTATATACATTAATACTTTCATATGCTTCATGCTGCAGAACTTAAAATGAGTGTGGATATTTTCTTTTTAATGTGGATTTTTTGCAATCTCGATATAAGTTGAGATGATCTTGGATGCAACGAAGAAAAAATTTTTTTGTTCTTCATCAACAGTTAATAACCCGTTAAAGTCATGTATTAATTTAACACCTCTTTCAGCACTGTCATTAACTGCTTTCAACACAATGTTCCGCTTGACTTCCAAATATGACATATTATTTTCCCAGGTTGAAGGGTATTCTTAAACAAGTTTCTATACGAAGGCGATAGAAAAAGTCTGTTTTTAGTAGAAACAAAATCATCTAATGTTTTATCTAAAATACAGTAATAACAGAATTACAAAGTGTAAATACAAATGTAGCATTCCTAAATAATAATAATAGAAATAATAAAACTTTAAAAAAAATTAACCTGCTGCTTCTTGCACTGAAGGAATATATCTCCGTTCCATATGTAGACCATAGAAATAGCATCCTATGGAATGCGCATCCTTTAGTTGACGAGTAGGCCAACATAACCCACGTGACTCGTTCCGAAATTGAGCTATATTTGGTGCGTTATGAAAAAGAGCGTTTCCTTGGCGGGTTGACCTCAATTCACGCGGCGCAAAAATCACATGGTAAGAGTAAAATCTTAAATTTACGAATATATTTAAACTACTTTTTGGTACATATAATATATATATACATATATAATATGTATTTGTGTTTGCATATTATATATACATATATAATATGTATTTGTGTTGTATTTCTTTCTATTTTCCGACTGAAATGGAAATTGTCCTTGACGCAAAATACTTGCAATTTTAATTCTCGTACCTAATTCTTTCATAAAATATTTATTTGGTTATATTTTCCGTTATTACAATTTTGAATTACGATGCTACTGGCTTAAAATAATCTTTTTTCAGAATATATCACTCGTGAAATGTATAAACTTGTTATTTCAGTGTTTTAGTTCCTTTAGAATTAACATTTAATTTTTTAAAGATAAGATCAGAATTAATAAGATGATATACAGTTTACCTTTTTACTATTATATTGACACCATAACAAAAGTTTCCTGTACTGAACTGATTTCAATACTTTAAATAATAGGGGGTTAACCAATGTACCCCGCTCTCCCCTAATCACAAAATTAAAAATAACATTTATATATGTGATTTTTTTTCAAAATATGAGTTCAAAATATTAGACAAAGTTTAAATGACGGTTTTATGCTTTACAAACAAATTTTTATTTCAATTCGTGATGAAATCTTTTACATAGCTAACTCACACTGATGCCGCCAAAATGCACGCCAATTTTCATTTAAATTGATCTTAAAGATTAAAAAATATGAAAAGATATACAAAAATAATAAAATTAACTTAACAATGAAACGTTATTGGTCCTCCTATAATGAATTTCTCGTTACATCCAAATGCACAGCAGAATTTTACCATTTTTTACAAATTACGGCAGCTCTTCAAGAACGATTCCTATAGAATAATATCGAAAGTTCACTGGGGATGGATGGTCAGAGACTACAAGTCACGTGATAAAACCAGTTTTATATTGGTGTCAGCTCATTCGTAGCTATGCACATTCCACAGATAGTAGTTCTATGGTGTTGACACTCACGATCAAGGTTTGCTACAATTTTCAATTTCACTTGCACATCAACAGCCTCATCAAAAAGGGATAAAGCTGACAATTCTTCTGATAAATACCACAAGTGCAGTATAAACTTCTTTAAGGCTGCTCCAGAAACTGTTTCGTCAATCCTTTTGTATGATTTTAAAAAGCAGAGATCTTGTTTGGGTGCTTTTACATCTGCACTGCAATTAAGCCATGGTATCATATACACAGTTGCAATGAATAATGAAATGCCTCTAAAGCCTTCTCATGTTCGACAGATAGTGTAAGTTGCGATCTCAACAAAAACATTTTTAAGAAATAAATTGCTCTTGCCATCCATCGAGCTTGATGCATCACACCCGGAAGGTGGATTTTAAATTTCTTTTCAGTATTTCCTTCCAAAAATATTATGCATAGTTCAGTGAGTTCTTTAAAGTTGCCTCTCAGTTTTTGTTTCTTTAATTTCTTTTCCAAAATTACTAACATTTCTTTAATTTCTGTCTCGTTAAAATGCCGTTCCACATGTTCTTTCCCACTTTTGATATTAATATTGATATTTTTCCAATTTTTTCTCAAGTCTTGGAAAAAACGGTATATCAGGACTTTTTGCTACCTTACATATTTTGCTTCCAAATACACTTCGCAAAACTAGCTCATATATGTGATGGCGGCATGGGAAAAACAGCATTTATCTATTACATTTTTGTTCTAAAAGGATACATGCACCATTTAAGTAGCCAGTGTTTGAAGCAGTGGTGTCACTGCACAGAATCTGCACATTAGTTTCCAGATACCAATGTGTTAAAGCAATCCAAACAGCATGTGTTTGCTCTTTCCAAGTTGGATTTTGTAATTTTGGAACACCAATGAGCTGTTCTCTGTCCCCAAATGAAACAATAATTGACAGTCTTTCTTCTTTTGCATCTCTGACATTTAATGCTGGTAATAGCTTACCATTCCAGTGAATAGTAAGGATTTGAGGAATATCATTTTGAAATTCTACTTTTATATATTCGGCAGATTCCATTCTTTTTGTTTGTCGTATTCTATGAGTCGATGACTTATTAATAATAAACTCTTCAGTATTATGGCCAAGTGCTTCTAGTACTGCACGAATACTGTAAACAGAATCTCTCGCACTCAGTTGACATCTATCTAATGAAGCCACTTACTTCGGCGTAATACATTTTTTCATACCTCTTTTTAAAACAACCTGAATTTGTGTATTCTCTGGGAAGTGGCAAGAAATGTCACTATCATTACTTTCATCAGAAGTGAACAATTCCTTAATTGATTCATCAGATTATGACACATAACCCATAGCAGAAGATGTAGAGGCTAAAAATTTGTTATTTTCTCGTCTCTTCACCTCTATCTCCTTTTCCTGCAACTTTTTTTCTTTTTCGGAAAGCTTTTTATCTATCCCTCCAAGATAACCTACTCGTCCTGGCTCTCAATGTCTCAATAAAAATACTTTGTCTTCCTCAATTTTTATCAATTGAAATGCGTTGGCATGAGTAATGGTGAAAAGATTGTCTAAAGATTCTTCAAATTCCTTTCCACGTCTCCTAAAAATATCCCATTTCTTTTTTAATTCTTTTGGAGAGCCCTCCATGATGCATGCAGGTCAATCAATTTCTTTACGCAATGTTGCATAGATCTTGTGCGGATTCTTACCTTTTCCCAAAATATTATACATTCACGTACTCAGGGATGAGATTGGCAAAAAAGTAAAAAGACTGAGATCATACGCGAGCAAAAAATTTGTACCATAATTTACACGTGAAAGATGTTTTAAGAAGTAAAACATCAGAACGTGCAACATATGAAAACATTACACTATAATAATTAATAACTTAATTATTTATAATTCAGTACGTATAAATAAAAAGAATATTAAATTATTATTAAATCATTCACATTAAAAGTAAACAAACAAGTTATCAGGGGCATCAGAAAATACAAAATTAGACATTAAAACATATTTACCACCTGTACATTACTGAGATGCAGCATACACCCAACAGAAGTCTGAGAAGAATTATATTTAATAGCCTTTTGATAAAAGTTAGCTCAAAAAATAAATAAAAATGACAAATAATTTCTTTTGCTTCATGCAATTGTGTAAAGTGTATTAGCTCTTTAAAAATTATAATAATGTATCATATACTCAGGGATGAGATTGGCAAAAAAGCGAAAAGACTGAAATCATACGCGAGTAAAACATTTGTACCATAATTTATACGCAAAAGATGTTTTAAGAAGTAAAACATCAGAACACGCAATATGAAGAAAATATTACACTATAATAATTAATAACTTAATTATTTATAATTCAGCATGTATAAATAAGAAAAAGAATATTAAATTATTATTAAATCATTCACATTAAAAGTTAACAAACAAGTTTAACACGTCATCAGGTGCATCCGAAAATACAAAATTAGACATTAAAACATTTACCACCTGTACATCATTGCGATTCAACATACACCCAACAGAAGTCTGAGAAGAATTATTTTTTAATAGCCTTTTGATAAAAGTTAGCTCAAAAAATAAATAAAAATAAGGACAAATAATTTCTTTTGCTTCATGCAATTGTGTAAAGTGTATTAGCTCTTTATAAATTATAATAATGTATCATATACTGATTTCTGTTTTATTTCTTTTATTTTTATACATTTTTGCAAAAGTAACAGCACAATGATTTTGCACCTTATAAAGCAAGATGGGTCGAGATATTGTATAGTTACAATGACAGATTCATTTAGCATCATTGCTATTTGAACCTTTTGAAACATTTCCTTAATTGTTAAAGAAGTGGTTTTCTTCCGTTTTTTTAATTGTGTGGCTTTTGTTGGTAACAGATCTCCATTAATACACTTCACCCCTTGTTTTGGAGGCCTCCTATCTTTGACAGATTTTTCTTCAATAAAGGATGTGTTTGCATCCTCTGCAAGTTTATTTTCAGTAGAGGCTAAGTTTTTGCACAGTCTTCATTAGTATCTCTCTGTTTAATTACTGGCATAGTTGTCGGGTCTACACTATCTCTAGAATGCCTAGGTTAATCATGTTTTATTTTTTTTATTTATGTCTTATTCTCTGTTTTTTTGTTGCATTTGCACACAGCTTTTTAGCTGCCTCTTTTGACAGCAGTTTCTTTTCTTTTTATGTAGTTTATTTATTTGTTTTTGTTCCATTTTTTTTTTATTTCTTCATCTTGGTACTCCCTACAAGATGACCTTAAGTTTCCAACTAATTTTTTTCTTCAACATGTTCATGCAAAAAAAAAATCTTTTTCTTTTTTTTTGCAAAATATGCCACAGAGGTTTTGTTTTCTGCAAAAAGGTGGTACTTTCAATGGCACAGAATATGTTGGAATGTTCATCCTTGTAGAGCTTGCTGATATAATGTTGTTTTGTCAGTAGAAGATGAATCAGCTAGTTTCCTAGCTGGTGGAGTTAAGCCGCACGGCCGAGCATATTTTCCCAGAATTTTCTTTCGAAAACGGAAGATAGGAAGGTTTCTTTTCTTTGTGTGAAAGCGGAATTTTCGGAAGAAAAAGCAAATTTTTGCGGTAAAAAAAAAAAAAAAAAAAATTTATATAATGGAAAAAAAAAAAAAAGGAATTTCTTCAAAATAACAAAAAAGCGGAAATTCGCGAAAAAATCTCATCCCTGTAATACTGAATTCTGTTTTATTTTTTTATTTTTATACATTTTTGCAAAAGTAACAGCACAGTGATTTTGCACCTTATAAAGTGAGAGGGGTCGAGAAATTGTACAGTTACAATGACAGATTCATTTAGCACTATTGTTATTTGAAACCCTTTGAAACATTTCCTTGATTGTTAAAGAAGTGTTTTTCTTTCATTTTTTTATTTGTGTGGCTTTTGTTGGTGACAGATCTCCATTAACACGCTTCACCCCTTGTTTTTGGAGGCCTCCTATCTTTGACAGATTTTTCTTCAATAAAGGATGTGTTTGCATCCTCTGCAAGTTTACTTTCAATAAAGGTCAAGTTTTTGCACAGTCTTCATTAGTATCTTTCTGTTTAATTACTGGCATAGTTGTTGGGACTACATTATCTCTAGAATGCCTAGGTAAATCACCTGTTTTATTTTTATTTTGAGAAGATTTTTTTTATGTCTTATTCTCTGCTTTTTTGCTGCATTTGCACACAGCTTTTTAGCTGCCTCTTTTGATAGGAGTTTTTTTCTTTTTTTTATGTAGCTTATTTATTTGTTTTTGTTCCATTTTTTTATTTCTTCATCTTGGTACGCCTTACAAGATGACCTTATGTTTTCAACTAATTTTTTTTCAACGTGTTCATGCAAAAAAAACTTTTTTTTTTTTTTTTTTTGCAAAATATGCCACACAGGTTTTGTTTTCTGAAAAAAGGTGGTACTTAATGCTTTGAATGGCACTGAATGTTGGAATGTTCATCCTTGTAGAGCTTGCTGATATAATGTTGATTCGTCAGTAGAAGATGAATCAGCTAGTTTCCTAGCCGGTGGAGTTAAGCTGCACTGTTGAGCATATTTTTCCAGAATTTTCTTTCGAAAACGAAAGACAGGAAGGTTTCTTTTCTTTGTGTAAAAAGCGGAATTTTCGGAAGAAAACGCAAATTTTTGCAGGGGGGGGTTAAAAAATCGGAAATCCGAAAAAAAAAAATGGAATTTCTCCAAAATAACAAAAAAAGCAGAAATCTGCCAAAAAGCGGAAGAATCTCATCCCTGCGTACTGTTAGATTGGCACTTTCACTGAGATTTAATTTCACTTCCCTTAAATTATAAAATAAAACAGATAACATTTGTCTAGTCGATGGCAATTTCATTCCAGTTATTTGATGTTTGATATCTCCTGTCAGAAATGCACATTCCTTTGCGCTGCATATTTCTCGAGGCATAATGCCAGGAAAACGAACATGTAACTTCAACGAAACGCAAGAACAGAATATGAACTGTAATAGCCACGTGCATCCAGCGAAAGTTACAGAATATAACTGTCACCTTCAATTCTGGCAAAAAGTGATTACTGTGACACGTTACACATAATGACTTGATCATAATTAATTGCTCAATACGGGCACGTGATGAAAAAAGAACTGCAAACCAACAGACGAACAACAGACAGAAAGGAACCTCCGCCAAAACAAAAGGCCTGATAATGGCTTTCATCATTCACATTCTCTCTTGAAGTCGGCACAGGCTAAAAGAGGTTTAGCGACCCAAAACTTTTTATGGGTTGATCTTGAAGTAAATGGAACCAAACTGGGGGGGGGGGCATTTAAAAAATAAGGGACACCCTAATATACATCTAAATCAAAGATAAATACATATGAATATAGTAATACAAAAAGGTACAGTAATATGAAATATAATAATATGCGAGAAATTAACTCCCAATAAAAAATAACAAGGTAGTATGGAACAAGTGACGGAAAACACAAATCTTGCTTTTGCGAGTTTATCAAGCAGTTTCTGTTTATTGAATAGCGCTATCTAGTTATTCAACTAACTAAATTAAGAAGGAACTTATAGAATACGTAACATTATACTAGAGAGGACAGTATTTGTAGTAAATAAATTTTAACTGCTGTTGTACGAAACAGCATAATTTTTGTCTCATAATTTTGAAGCCAAATATATAGGGCACTCTACACAAAAATACCATTAAGATCAGGATTTCCTTCAAGATTTGTTTCCTCAAATATTCAAAAAATGTACTTGGAATTTTAACAGAAAGCCATGCAGGTATATTTTCATGTACTCCGTAAGTTTTATATAATTTGGTTTAAAACACTGCAAGTTCTAAGCAAAAAACATTAAAAAGTTTTTTTTTTTATTTAAAAAAAAAAAAAAAACCTTATATTTTTCCAAATATAAGTGATATTTTTAAAAAATCCATGCAAGTATTTGGAATCGCAAACAAAACCATTAACGAAAATAATAAATCTTAATAATATTTCTATTTAACGGGATGTACCCAAATAATTTTCTTTGTCAATTTGTGCTAGGTCCCCTAAATACTTCCAAGAAAGATTCATCAATAAAAATTAGAGTTCACGCCAATTCCTTACATGATTAAAGAACAAGGTCAGTTTGATAAGCAATTCTGGAGGAATTTTAAAAAATGTGTAAATTCGAAAAAATTCCAAAACTTTTCATCATAAAAGTGTGCTTCCGCAAATAAACAAGATCTACATGATGATTAATATAATCTGACAACAATTATTATTCAAAGGATTTTTTTTTTCCAACAAAAGGAAAATTTGTCTTTTTTACTTGAGAGTCACGGACATTTAAGGCATAGATATTTTCTGATTTTTTTTTTCTTTTCATGAGGGAACAGATAATGAAATAAGCCAGGTGCTCAGGCTAAAGCTTTGCTGCCAGTATCGCATCCATGAGCCTAATATTCTGTAGGAGGAAGTAAATGCTGGTAAATGGCATTAAAGTAAATGTAAGTAAATGGCATTTCTGCTTAAATGTTGCCATGTACATTTCACACGAATAAAGCTTTTCATTTGTATGATTTAAATGAATGCAATTTTAAGTTACTATTACCAGAGAATTCTACAAAGCAAAGTTTACAAAGACATGGTTTCTCTTCAGAATGAGTCTCTAAATGGAATTTTAAAGTACAACTTTGAGTGAATGCCTAACTGTACACATCACAATAATAAGTTTTTCTTAAGAATGAGTGAGTAAATGTAATGTACTATTTTCTGTGATAGCTTTACTGCACACATCACAAGAATAAGGTTTTTCATTTATATAAGTATGTAAGTGGAATTTTAAAGCACCACTTTGAGAGAAAGCTTTACTCTGCATACTTTACAAGAATATTAGAATGAATAATTAAATGAGATTTTAAACTACCACTACGACCAAATGCTTTCCTGCACACTTCACAAATATAGGGTTTTTCTTTCATATGAATACGAACATGTTCTTTCCAATTATTTCTATGAGTGAATGCTTTACCACAAAATTCACAAACATAATGTTTTCTTTCAGAATGAGTGAGTAAATGGGATTTAAACTACTTATATGAGCGAATGCTTTACTGCACATGTCACAAGTGTAAGGCTTTTCTTCAGAATGAATACGTAAGTGTTTCCAAACTACTTCTTTGAGTGAATGCTGTACCGCAGACTTCACAGACATAATGTTTTTCTTTAGAATGAGAGAGAAAATGAGATTTTAAATGATCACTTCTAGAGAAAGCTTTACTGCACATATCACAGCTGTAATGTTTTTCCTTTGTATGAACACATAAATGTGTCTTCCAATTTCGAGTGAATGATTTACCACAGACTTCACAAGCATAAGGTTTTTCTTTAGAGTGAATAAGTAAATGAGATTTTAAATTGCCACTTTGAGTGAATGTTTGACTGCACACTTCACAAACATAGGGTTTTTCTTTAGTGTGAATACGTAAATTTCTTGTCAAAAGAATTTTTTGAATGAATGATTTGCCGCAGACTTCAAAAGCATAAAGTGTTTTTTCAGAATGAGTCAGTAAATGTGTTTCTAAATTGGAATTTTGAGAGAAAGTTTTACTGCACACTTCACAAACATAGGGTGTTTCCTTTGTATGAACACATGTGTGCTGTCAAGTGACAGCAATGAATGGATCCTGCACCACAGACTTCACAAGCGTCAGCCTTTTCTTCAACATGAGAGAGCAGATGGGATTTTAAATTACGTCCTTTCAGTGAATTTTTTACTGCACACTTCACAAACATAAGGTTTTGCGTTTGTGTGAATATGCATGGTCCATTAAACTATATTTCCAACTGAGTGCTTTACTGCACATATAAGACACATACGGTTTTTCGTTTGTGTGAGTGCTGAAATGTGATTTCGAAAATTTTGAATTTCTGAATGGATTTCCCGCAGACGTTGCAAATAAGTTATTTATCACTTGTATGAATATGATGCACTAAGTTTCTTCTTTTACTGAAAGTTTTCCCACATTCTTCACTTACACTATTTTGTTGATTGGAATGAACTAGTAAATGTATCAAAAGCTTCGTTTTGAAGATTATACTAAACCACACATATTGCAAATGTGGGCTTTCGCTGTTGTATTCTTCATCGAATTACCTTTGGCTTTAAAAGCCTTGAGAGATATTTCACAATTTTGAGGATTCTCATTTAATTGTGCATTAAAATTCCAAATTGGCACAGGTGTTTTCATGTGCCTTTATGAATTATCTAGGTTGAATGCGCTATGTACTCTGTAACATGCTTATTTACGGAAATATTTTCTACGTGTATTCAAAGAACGATACTATGGACAAAATCCCAATGCACAAGCTACAGATCGACGTTCTTCCGCATTATGAAATAACTCTGCACTCTATACTGCAATACTTCCAGATATATACCATTCAACTGGAAACAGGGGAGAGGATAGGAGCGTGACAATGGAGCAATGTTGAAAAATCAGAAGGGCAAAATACTGCAAAACTAACCTAAAAAAATGATATAAGCAATTCATATTCAGCGAATTCAACGTGCCTGTTTAAAATGTTTTATGTGTTACATTATTTTTGGTTTTATTTATAATACAGTAAATTCTCGATTATCCGTCATTCAAGTATCCGGAAAGCTCAACTATAACCGGAAAAATTAGAAAACGAGTTTTTCTAAAAATTTTACATCCGCGCGCCAAAATTTAGCATGCACCATTCCATTCACGCGGACAATTTATTTCTGGAATGCAACGTCCACT
>BGPR01007981.1:0-67149 GCA_013235015.1 Araneus ventricosus | reverse complement strand
TTATTGTATTCAAGCGAAGCGGGGTGTACGTTTAACTCAGCATTCAGCATTTTGTCTGTCCGTAAATTTGTTTCCTAAGAAGTTACAACTAAATGTGTTGTTCGATTTCCTTCAAATTTGGCAGAAATAATTTGAAGCAATAGAAAGTGGTAATCTATGTTTTTTTATTTTTTTATTCGACGTAAAATAGTATTTAATTATATATAATTCTTATATTATTTAATTTAGTTGGTAATAAAAGAGTGGTGGCAACGGAACATTAAGATTATGATAGGTTGTAAATAACACAGTTCGCTTACCGCTGTGTATCGTTATCCACATTTCGTTAATATTATATTTTTATAATATTTTTCTATCTTTAGTTCTAAATATATGTTAAACTCATTCACCATCTAAACTATTTGTTTTATTACTTATATTTCTCAGTCAGCAATTTAAAGAACTTTAAAATTCGATTGTAATTGTAAAAAGCCCTAGAAAATATCAGACTCTTCTCACGAACAATTTCATTCTTGCTTATAAATCGTCGATCTCCCATACTTGTGACAGCTTTCCACTTGGTAAATGCTTTCGGAAATTTTATACATTTTTTGCCAAATTGTGTATTTATCCTTAAGTTGGTTGGAGTTCCATCTTCTTATTTTTTAACGAGGTGATTAGAAAAATAACTTTAATTTGATGCCTATTTAAACGCATGAAAATTTTCTCGGTGATTTTTTTAAATAACTAATTTGGATTGAACTTTTCTCTGTGATGTTTTTTTTGGAGCAATCTATTAAAAAGAAATGCTTGGATATACATAACTTGACAAACAGAAATAAAGAGTTAAATGCTGCTGAATTAGCAAAAGCAATTTCTGCAACATTTCGAACAGCGTTGATTTATTGGACGAAATCCAACAGCTGAATGCAGTTATTACAAGTTGCAATTCGGAAAAATCGCCAACTTTCATAACCTTCTTCAAATTAGATCAAATATTGCTTCAGTTCTCACTACGTTAATGGGAATCCCAAAACTTTTTATTAGTGTACAAATTACATCCAACTAACGATACCACAAAATCTATTAAAATATTTGAAGAAAATATAATGGATAAGGCGTCTGAGGAGGTTGAAAGCAGAAAAAAAGAGAAGTTGAATTTCCTTACTAGTAAACTGGACAAATGAAATCAGATTATTAAAATACTTATTTCCGTCTTACTGGATCAGTTAAAGGCCAAATAACTTAGGGTTGCCGTTATAATGACTTGTTGAGTGGGAAAGCGCTTTATCATCAAGATTTAAAAGCGTATTACAATGCAGGAATTTTTAGCACATCAAAGTGATCGTAAACTTAAGAAGAACTGAAAGCAGTAGATTATATTTACGAATAACTCTCTTGTATAAAGTTTCTTCTACTATACACCAATCTGACCGCATTCCAATGATTATCGGCATCATTACTGAGAAAATTGATTGCTTTAGCTACACAAAAAGTACCGACTGCACTATATAAGGTATAAAAGAAAAAAAGTTTTAGATGGTGAAGCCCAAGTTTAAATATAAATTTAGAACTAAAGATAATAAAAGATTATAAAATAATATTTATTTAGCGAAATGCGGATAACAATACACAGAATACACTTAGCAATAAGGTATGTGTTTTTTTACAACTCTGATGTCATAATCTTTATGTTCCTTTACCACTCACTCATTTATTACCAAAATAAACTTTAAAATAATATGAGACTTAAATTATATGAACCGTTTTTTGTAGAACAACCTTTCAAAGGAAAAAAGGGAAAAAACAGATTAAATGTAACTAAAGTTGTAAAACAGCTACCAACAAAATTTATATTTAACCGTTATATATTCCCGAAAATTCGTGCTATTTTAGATAATGCATGTAAATATTATACTTCCAAGCAAAAGCCATTGATAAGTTTCATCTCGTTATCAACTTCTGTGACATGTGATGAGTCAGAAATCCTTTTCGTCTTCATGTCACTTTCTGATCGCCCCTCTAAATGCCATCGTGATGAGATTTTTTGGTAAAATGGGAACTCCGACTACTGTATGTCCGGCTCACCGCAACTGATTGCTAACACCAGTGTATTTTACTCCTGTTTAAACAAACGATTAAATTCATAGCGAACAGAAAAGTCGTTCTATTTATCACACATGTACTCAGCAATCAACATTAAATGACAAACGTTCCCAAGGAAAACTAGTACTATCTTCATAGTCATAGTTTAGCTTATTTTTTTGTTCCATTTCTGTAGAACATTAGTGAAATCAAGGCTTGAAGGAATTGGTTTAAGGAGTAAATGTTTAGAGTTTGCAAAAAACATTTTCTTTAGAGATTGTACATTATGTGTATATTAGTTTTATATGATCTATTTTAAAATACAAGGAAATAACACACTTTGGTTTTAGTGTCCAGATAAGAAAATTACTTTTCAGACCGTGTAATTACAGAATTCTCAACGCGGAATAACGATCATATATAAAACTAATTTTTTGTGAGTACTAAAATCTGAAGTACACTATAATTTGCGTCAAGTATTATGCATGGATAAGAACAAGCAAGCTTAATCAATAGACAGCAAATATTTTTGAACATTTATTTTAAAATCTACAAAAGTTTTGATGTTACTTCGGCCTCTTGCCATCCAGTGTACGGTTTGCAGTGAATAAATTCACTTCCCTATATTGAATTATATATTGAATACATATATATTCAATATATATTGGACCAGTAAATTTATTCACTATATTTTCTTTATATTATTGTCTACTTATATCTATCCTCAATAATTTACAATATTATTTGTAAATTTCTAGAAATCAAAATTGTAAACACGCTTGTTAGAATATATCTGAATTTTTTCAATTAAGTTTCAAACATACCATCAAACCAACAAGTGCTTTCTGACTCGGATTTCGAAGGCCATGCTGCGGTTTTTTAAGTTCTGCCATGCAATGTCGTTACTCATGCAACTGGTACTGTGTTGAATTATTACTGTAGTGCACCATGCTATTCAGCATCCTATTCTGATGTATAAAGTCAGTATCCACCTCCGGATAAGGGGAATTTCTTTTGCCTAGTGGTTAGATACGCAACTCCCGACCCAAGGTGGGTTCAAAAGCTAATGCTGCTAGAAGTGGTGACAAACAGACGAACAACACGCAAAAACTGTTTCAGTCCCACTACTAGATGGCGGCAAAATACGATCAATTCATCTTCTGCTACATTCACTAGATGGCAGCGCACCACTACAGCAATGTAGCTCTCCCAATCACATTCTATGACACATTTTGATAACACTATGATGTATCTTATAGCACAAAGACTGCGTGCTGCGCACAACAAAACGGGACAGCAATCTGCGCATTTTGCACGCAGCACATGGAAGTGCATTTATCGCAATAAATAAACTCCAAAAATGAAATACATCATGTGATACTTTGCGCTCTGGAGCTTCTTATGGCTTTTCTGTGAAATGATAATAAAGGTAATAATAGGTCACGATCTAAACTAAATTCACTTCAGTCACAATATTTTGAAAATATTGTTTTCCTATAAGATCAACTTTTCAGTGTCTTTCATCCACTTATTGAAATTATTTTTAAAAAAAAAATTGTGGTTGATGTTTAGCCCCGTTTTGGTTTCATACATGCTTATGTGCTAGACTCGGTCTACTACAAATGAGAGCTTGCTAAAAAATGGGGCATTTATTGTGGACTTTTTATGGACTGTTCTTTAAGATACTGTTATCTTTTAATATATTGTAAATCTGAATGTTCTTTTTAATTGGCAATAAGCTATCTGGGCATTGATTGGGATGTTGGGTAGTGGCTTTGGTGAGTGGAAATGGATGAGGTAGTTAGCTTGTTCAGAGTTCATTGGGCTAAATCGTTAATAACACCCGTATACCACTGACCATTCAAACCGGTATGGGGCCGCCATCTTCTTTAGCGCGGGAGTAGGGCATGGGTTAGTTAATTATTCTTGGTCTATTTTACTCCAGAACTCTTCGGTCTTTTTTTATTTTGAAGACACCATTAGAGAAAGATACATGCAAGGTACTCGAAAATCCGTATTGTAAACATTTGAATTTCCAATGTCTTTTCTTACTTACTTTTCATACTTGCATCATGTCCATTGGCATCACATTTGCTTTGCTACTTTCAATTTTCTGTAATGATATTTATAAATCTATGGAATATCTTCCTTATTTTTGAAAATTATAAATACAATTTCTCCTCAACGCATTATAGCAGTCTTGCTTTCAAAACAGGGAAAACAAGGAATCGGAAGGTTAATATTTTAGTTATTTCTTGTTTGTCATGTTAACTTTGATGAAAGTAAAAATATACAATAATAAATGATTAAAGAAATGTATTTATGATTTTTTGAAGGTTCTTACTTGCTGATTGTACAGAATTTTATATTTTAACTTTTATTAATATTGCTTTTCATTGATTAGTTCTAATTCATGTCTTTAAAATCGTGAATACCTCCTTTCTTGAAAACCATAGATAATTCTCGTTCCTATGCCTGATATATTGTAGAATACCCTATATATTTAATTTGGTATTATAGTTGATAATCTAGAACATTGGGTGCATAATTATTAATCTTTGGTTTCATTAACTGCACACAGATTGGTTAAACAGTGTTGAATGATGTTAGCATATTCTGAGCGGTGACGCAAATAGCGTTCTGCCAAACCAATCTGCTTAGAATTTATATAATTCGAACTGTATTATATAAATTATAAGCAGATTGGTCCGCTCAGAAACTCAGTATGATAAATTACAGAAAACAGAGAAACGGATGAATTTTGTCGTAGCTTAAAGACTTGTTAACAAAACCAAGATTTCTCCATAATCAGGGAAAGATGAATTGACTTTTATAAGAATTTTTGTGCACAAAATAATAAGAAAATATTTTAAGAGTCAAGGTTCAGAGCTATTCTCTCTGCCACGAACGCTATTTTAGTATATCCAAAAATTAAATAAGTAAGATGAGGTTGAAGATGATGGTACGTCCACCCAGTAAGTCAGATCCCCATGAGTATAAAGTAGTGTCCAAGCAATCTGTTGTCAGGGTATAGTTATTCAGCAAAGGAGAAGCAGACACCCTGCTACGTCCTCAGGACAGCAGGAAAATCAAAGATGTGGCTTGGATGGACAGTCAATGTATTACGCGTAAGTTCTCACTCAGTTCGCATCTATCCTTATATCTTTAATCTGGGAGGTTGTCAGTCTTGCAATTTCCTTCGTTATGGTTCTGTTTTCATTGATATCGCAGATTTGAAAACTCTTTTTAATAGATGGCTCCCTCAGCTTAGCTTTTCCGTTACATTTGCGTCAAAAATGCTGAGATGGTATGTGCTGTCAGAAGTATAATAATATGAAGAAAAGAAATCATACTTGCTCAGTGAGTGTGTTGATGAAGCAGCTATATCTGTGTAGTGCAAATTTCACCTGCATGAACCAATTAGAATGCTTCCAGTTTTGTGCATTAAAATATGAGCACAAGATTTGAAAAATATATATTTTTTCTTCGTCCATATACAAAAAATATTGTCTATATTAGTAAAAACTGATGCGACTAGTGGTGATACCTGCTTTCTGAGTTATTTCTCTTGTTGAAGGTAATAATCGCATTGATTTAAAATTTCCAATTTAGGTAACTGTATGTGGTCCAATCTAAGTAACTTTTGAACAACAACAAAAACTTCCCCTAACCTTATTTTTAAACTAATTTAATAAAATTATTATAGTAAATTGTTGCAGTGCAAATTATACACTTACGAGCAGAAAAGCTCGCGAGCTGTTCTCGAATATTCAAAGAAATTATTTTCACTGTTTGTTGAATTTTTTTCTACAATGTACCAACCGCGAACCATGGGAAAGGAGCAAACCCACATCGAAACATTAATAGTCACTTGTCAGTCACCAATGGAGAGGGGATTTCTTTGGAAGAGTTTTGGAGTATACGTAAGTTTGCAGATTTGGCCTTGTAGATTGAAAGGAGATTATCGGGTAACGATGAACTGAACTCGAACACGTCCCTAATATGAACGACAAAACCCTTTTTCTCGCCAAAAAATGATCCGGAGTGGTTTGAAAACCACTCACATAGAACCAAAAACATCGTCTACACGTGCGAACAAGCTGCTCGCGAGCTGTTCGTGAAACTTTGGTTTACAAATGTATACTCGACTTTGCATGACGAAATCTTAGGGGATGCGTGTTCAATGGCAACTACTGTTTACAGTGTCTTTTGTTCTCCACCTCTGAGTATTATGATAAAATAAGTGGACACCGGTCTGTCTCAGTATGTACACGCTCTTGGTGTAATCGTGGTAGCACGATCGGTGTGAGTGTTCGATAGAATAAAATTAAATAGCTAATTATTAAACTCTCGCTCAACAAATGCTTATAGCTCAAAGTTCCGTTCACTATAGTTATATATATTTTCAATAATTATTTTGTTGATAAGGGAATTCGAAAACAAGAAAGAGCCCGCGGTGACCTAGAGGTAAGGTCTCGACCTCGGGACCGGAGGGTCGCAGGTTCGAAGCCCGATTCCACCGAATACCCGCCGTGTATAGGGCTTGCTGCACACTAAATCATACGTAGTGGCTGAACGTCCTCCCGCTGGTATGGCGCGGATGTTTGGAGAGGGGGCGCCAGCTTAGGTGTCGTCCTCGTCATCTGACCACGCTTCAAAATTACGAGGTCCATCCATAAATACCACTCGTGTTGCTTCAAAACGGGACGTTAATCTAACCTAATCATTTGAGAACAAGAAAAGCAAATGGAAGGCCTAGAAAAATAAAACCTTAAAGGAATCTCAATTAAATGCAGTGCTGTTTTATTTCCTTTCCCTCGTAGAGCACAATCGTTCCTAATTAGGTGGGCAAAGGAAATAATTATTTTTTCTTTCTAACTGTAATTGTTACAAATAAAAACGCAAGCCAAATAAAAAATAAATATTGTATTTTTGTCGAAGTAAATGGTTAAGGATAGATTTATAGTTGCAATAATACTTCAGTGAATGCGTTTGACGTGCCTATCAATCTTCTAAATAATACAATGTTTCTTATAATTAATCGAGCAAAAACATCGATATAATTTTATATATAAGATAAAAATATAAGTTTTGCTTTTTATTTTAAATGAAATATAACTAAGGTACGATAGATTTTTGATATATATTTTAATTTTATTTTGAACTTTTAACTTTTCTATCTGGCTCTTACTTATTATTCTTATGTTAGAAATGATGAGATAAATAGATCGACATCGATAGGGTATTTTGCTAAAAAATTTATGCTTTCTAAAATACTATAAAACTTCCAAATGTTTCTTGCATATTAAAGCGTCACAATATCTGTTAGAATTTTTTAAATCGTCTTTACAGTTGGTGCATAATTTTTGATGTTAATACCTATGGCGTATTATCATTTAAGTGACATTTACGTATGTATTCATGAACATTGGAGAATGAAAATAATTCACCTTAACTGAAAAAATATTCGTTTAAGTTTTAAACTGTAATATTTAAGAAAAAAATACAACGTTATTGTTCGCCCTTTTTATTTATTTATCGATCATAACAAAAAATACTCATGTTTTATGCAAGAATATCATATACCGTGAAAGTTGCAGTTTATTTTTGCCAATATGTTATACTTCATAATTTCTGCAATTTCAGTAAGGAACTCACGTCTAACAGTTTTGTTTCCGATCCGCAATATTTGTTATACCATTACTTTCCGCCCTATATTATAAAAAATAACATCTTTACATTCTATATGAAACATTTCAGAATAAATTGATATTTTCCATCAAAAATAACCCCCCTGACATTTCGAATTTACCTAAACTAAAACTTACGATTTTTATTCGAAACGTGAGAAACTGAACTATGGGACAAAATGTAAAATTGAATAAAAACAATTTCAACTTTTTTAGTCAATTTCATTCTTTTTTGAAGAAAGCTAGAAATACTGTCGGCTGTTTTG
This sequence comes from Araneus ventricosus, assembly GCA_013235015.1. Classification (NCBI taxonomy): domain Eukaryota; kingdom Metazoa; phylum Arthropoda; class Arachnida; order Araneae; family Araneidae; genus Araneus; species Araneus ventricosus. Next base: position 59,129 of record BGPR01007981.1, on the reverse strand, counting down.
TTTTCATTTAAAAGATGGAATGCTTGGCAAATACCATTGTCAATAGATCCCCGGATGTGAAAATATATACTAGGTTATATCTCTGTTGAAATTTTATTTAAGAAAGAGAAAATACAAAATTCTAACGGGATTATAGAGAAATACCGTCAAGAGATAGGGCACCAGCTAATGAGATTTTCAATTCATATTGATCTAAAAATTATATTTCCTAATTTCGAATTTCAGTTATAAATAATTTTTGAAATATTTAAAATTCAATTAAACTTAATAAATTAGATTGATTTAATTAATTTTACTTTCTTTTTACCTCGTAGCCATAAACAGATGATATAAATATGTTATATTATAAGCACTTCACATTTCGATCAAAAATACTGAAGAAAGGTTTCAATGAAGGGTTTTGAGAATTTATTAAATAATTAGTTTTTATTAATAAAATCGCAGAAACAATTGCATCCCTCGAATGCCGGGTATATCAGTTAGTAAATAATATTCCACAAAGCTATTCATTTATAAATTCTAATTTAATCAGTAATCGTAACTTAGTTTATTATAATTATTCAGTATGAAGCATTTCAGAACTGTGGTTAATTTAGTCTGTTGTAAATAGTTGTAATTCACACCATGCACGTATTATGATAACGTTAAATGAAAAGCTTTGGATCTCTCTAAAGCACTTCATTATCATTAAATTGGATTTTAGCTAAGCCCTCTGTAAATGAATTAAACTCTACAGCATGAGAGAAAATAAGCTTTTAATATAAAATAGAATGGAATATAGGACATGAAATTCTATGAAAGTCCTATTGTATTACTCACTATTTCAATTAAATTACTTTGCTCTATACAGCACAATTTATTGCTCGACATGATTTAGTAAGAATATTTCAGAAGAAAACAGGGAGCTAAATTTACTGAAACATATAGTTTTAGTATGGAGAGAGATTCTGTAATAATCTTTAAAGATTGGTAGGAAGGTATGGGACACGATTTCACATACAAAGATCCGACGCAAACGTTCGTATCACATAGTATAGGGCACTGTGTAGCCACATCTTCTGTTCATTTGCAGAGTTGTCCGACTGCTACAACCTTTAATATTCGAAATATTGACTTCACAGAAGTAACATGAGTAAATTACAAGAATACTACATTTTGTTTGTGATATGTGTGTTGTTTTTCTTATATCTTGTTTCAGTTCTGTTAGATTCATTTCTCACTGACTAAACTTATGTAAAATCCATTTAATTTTCACAGAGTTTTATTTTTATTTGATACAATTAGTTATATGTTGTGCTATTATTGTATTTGATATAGATATCACATTTCTTGTATATTTATTCATCAAATTATACTGATATTTAACTCTTTGCGGTGCAAGGCATTAATTGTTTTGAAATATGATGAAGAAACATCATGAATGGGTTTAGTGTACTGTCAAGACATAGAATCTACAAAAAAAAAAATTAAAAAACTTACTTCATTCCGAGGGGGAGTTGTCCCCTTTGGGGTCGGCCCCTCATATGAGAACCCCCTTGGATACAGCCACCTTGATACACTCAGAAATTATTGTTGAATATTACAGAAAATCTTAAATTAAATCTTCAAGAATATTGGAAGAAAATTTTCGAGTTAATTTGCTAAAATTGTAAACGTCATAACAGCAGATTTCTTATCTCCGAGTTATGGAATATTCCCAAACTTTATCTCTAATAATTCCTATTCCGGAACGAAATTTCATAAGGCTGACATAAGTTGATAAGGTGATACACATTCTAAATTGAGTACTATTAGCCCTATCCTAAATCTATTATAGGCCGCGGTGGTCTAGTGGTAAGGTCTCGGATTTCGGGCCGGAGGGCTCTAGGTACGAAACCAGATTCTACTGAAGATCCTCCGTGTAAGAGGCCCAGGTGTCGTCCCCGTGATCCGACCGTGATTCAAAATTACGAGGTCTGTCCCAAAATAGCCCTCGTGTGGCTTCAAAACTGGTCGTTAATGTAACTAAACCTACGATTTCACATTTATAGTTGAATTTAACGGTTGAGAAGCGAGTGAAATTAGGTGTGCAATCATCTGGCACACTGCGGCGCAAAGGGCCTTCCAAAGCTTTCCTTTTTTTAACCTTAAAAAATTCTTGTAATATTTGTAATGACTTTCGTTATATTGCCATCAATAACACAAATTCAATATGTCTGCTGATTTACTTCATGCTAGAGGGTTCTCAGAGAGCTAATTGATGCCCTAAAAAAGGTTGAAGTGGCTCTACTTGGTTTTGAATAACCATAAATCGATATGCGTCTTATAAAGTAGATGATATGCACATAAACATAATGTGCAGGAAGGTCAAGAGGTATGACAGGTGCTCGAATGTTCTTCTCAGCAAGCCTAGCGTGGGTGGGAATAACACCTTTTTACTTTCTCGTATACGAAGTATACAAAGAGAAAGTATTGTAATCATCAAAAATTTCGAACTCTAGATTTGGACGAATCTCCAAGTTTTAGACCTCCCCGAGTCCGAAAAACACAATTTTGGAATTATGTCTGTCTGTCTGTGAACACGGTAACTCTAAAACTATTAGAGCTACGGGGATGAAATTTGGCATGGGTTTCTATCAACTTTTGGACAAAATCCGTCAACGGGAAGTCTGTCTGTCTATATGTCCGAAGTCATGTGAACACTATAACTCAAAAACTTGAATAGGTAGATGGATAAAATTTGGTACACAGTTTTATCGTCATGAATGTAGGTCCGTATAAAGTTTTGGGCTAAATCCGTGGACGGGTTGACTGTCTGTCTGTCTGTAAAATCGTATACTTGTATCTCATAAGCCCTTTGGCTTAGATAAATAAAACTTGCTATCACGTATGTTAATATTAATTATAGATCTGTGCCCAAATTTCATTCAAATCGGTTAAAACACAGGTGTTCAAATTGCATATTTAGTTCAAAATGCACATTGCCACTGTTTGTTGGCGAGCGTTTCGCTTATTTTACTGAAGTTAGTATGGTTGGCGTTTGAGCTTGGCAGTCTACCCAGGAAATTGTAGCGAGCCGCACTTCGGAAATTATGGCAACCCCTGAATCAAAGTTCGTTCTGACATTCTCCATATGGAAGGTATGGTGAATCTTGCGTGATATCAGCAGTAAGATTTCGTAGTTAAAAACGTTAAATAAAGTTCTAGTTCCTCAGCGCGCGTAAAAATTGACAACATACGCAATTCTTTTTTGCAAAATATTAAGTTTCAGGAATTCATGAATTTGATATGTTTCATTGTAAATCACCATTCATAATTTTTTCTCAAAATAACCAGGCCTTTGGTAAATACCCCAATAATATTTACCAACCCACTGGGTGTTTACCCACCCCACATTACTTTTCGTATGTAAGAAAGTTTCGGGGAGGCCACTCCAGCTGGTTGGTATTAATATATGTATTAAATTTCTTGTTCGTTGCACCCGTTGGTGCTTTTATGTTGGGTGTGTTTTTGCATGTATTTGTGTATATTTTTGTTCGTATTTGTGTATGTATTTGTGTATGATTTTGTATGTATTGGTGTATGTTTTTGTTTGCATTTGGGTATGGTTTTGTATGTATTTATGTATGTTTTCCCCTGTTACTTGCCGGTAACTTTGTAATTCATACCTTCCAAATTGGTAAATCTCTTAATTGTAACTTTTTCTTTCTTCTTCTCGGTTAGAATGCGCCGCCCATGAGCTGATTTGACTCCTTGCCGTCGATCCTTGCAGACTAAACCCTTTTGGAGAGTCGACCGTAAGTATGTTTGTAATAAATTTGATGCGACGCTTAAGAACATGATATACTCATCACTTAAGATGAATGTCATAAGAGCAATATCCTCTGAAAGTCAAAGTTCCACTTACTTTTTAAGTTACAAACTCAACACATACTTTTCTAGCATTTCACAACAGGCTTACCCATCCTAAAGTATGGTATATGCTGTGATATGTACTTGCTGAGTACCAACCTCAAATATAACAGTTGTGAAATATAGACAACAAAAATATTGAAATGCGATCTTAGAAAACAAAGATAATTTAGGTAAGATTATCTGTAAAAGTTACATGCCGACTCATCTAATAAAATTGGTGATCACTGTCAACAACTTACCGAAGAAGATTGAAAACATAAGTAGCCCAGATATAAAATCTTCTCAACAATAAATACCTGTAAAACATAAATCACTTTGTGGTTCACTATCAAGTTGGATGATTTGATTTTTAAAATGTGGCTAGATGAAATCTCGTGTGAAATTTCGTCAAGCCAGAGATTTCATCTCTCTCAAAATGGAATTTTTTAATCCTGTTTAGAGAAAATCATATAAAGAAAATATATGTAGTACATTCTTTCAGCCGCTTTTGGGTTGCTCAGTGCATGTCTGTCCTCAATGTTAACAATAAATTCAATGCAATTTATCACATTTTTTATTCGATTGTACCAACACAATAAAGATAACACAATCCTAAAACTATAGTAAAACATAAGTCATTTTCTTATTTTTAAAAAGTCTCAGATAAGATCAAATAAAGTTTTGAAGCAGAAACTATTGGAGGGTTGGAGCTTTATTGGTTATAAAAGGAACGGATTCTACAATTCGAACTACGAACAGCTGGCAGGAAATAAAATTCCACAGAGTGCCGTCGTTTCTTTCCCTTTTTACAGACCATTGTTATGGGAAATAAGGAGTTGCAGAATTCAATAGCGAATCGTCACTTTAGTGTGGTATAGAATGAAATACGTTGCCAGTCTTGCAAGAAAGTGCGGAAAAGGATTCCTTAGATGGAGTAACCAGATTTTCAAAACACTTCTTTAAGCATTTAAACTATTGTAAACCCAGAAATACGTTTCTGGTACAGTAACCCGATTTCCAAAACTCTGCTTTAAGCATTTAAACCATTGTAAACCCAGAAAAGGTTTTTCTAATACATCTAGTAAACGGTTTAAATCAGTGGTAGTCAACCTGGTCCCTACCGCCCACTAGTGGGGGTTCCAGCTTTCATGGTGGGCGGTAGCGGAGCAACAAAAAGATATATTTAACTACTGTAAGTTGTTTCATAAAGATTTATTCTGCCAAACTTAGCGAAAAACCGACATAAAGTGCTTGGTAAGTAATTATTATTATACGCTTGCTGTAACTCAGCTTTATAAATTTTATAAAGTAAAGTTACTTCCCTACTTTATAAATCACCATTACTGTGGATCCAGTGGGCGGTTAGAGAATTTTACTACTAGATACAGAAGTGGGCGGTGGGTATAACAAAGTTGAAGACCCCTGGTTTAAATCGATGTGTTTCTTATGTTAAATCATAAAAAAAATACTCGATTGGATTTAAATATGCATAAATCTCTTAAATTGAAATTAGAAATGTTTTTCCTATAACAGAAAGGAACCATCGCTTTGCTATAGATCAATTCCTTCGAAAATTCATAAGTTATTACTCATCAGATTCAATAAAAAGCAATAATTTATTAGAAATTACTTAAAATGATAAATTACTTCGAAACTAAATTAAATCTCATAGTAAGCTTTCATCCCAAACTCCAAAAAGACTAAAAATTAAAAGTCAAAGAGAATATAATGATTAAAGTGCTATAAGGAATGAGTATATTACCGGTAAAAAGATGTACAGCAGTTATGTATTCGGCTCACCAATTGTGTACAAGATATAATATTACAACTTATCTTGATTAAGATGTTTGTGTTGTCAGGGGAATGTTGGTAAAATTATTAGACTATGTCTATGAAAATTACAGAAAAAAGAAAAGATTCCAGTTTAGATGCCATGTTTATAAAAATTGCAAGTAAAATAATGAAAGAAAACAATTTTTTTACCAGTAGAAAATGGCTGAAATCCAAATCTATTTTTAAAAATTCCTTCATTTCTGACAGTGGGTTGTGACGTCATTTCATGTGAAAGGGAAAATATTTTGAGAATTTTCTGTATATTATATTACTATATTATTTCATTTGTCTGCTTTAACCTCTGGAAATATGTGTCTTTGACAAAATAGGGATTTAATTGACAGCGTCTAGACATATATGAAAAATGTTTACGCAAATGCTATTTTTTAATGTTATGATATGTCAACACGATGTTTTGTCACATTTTGACAGAGTGATATAAAAGCAAGGTTTAATAATAGATTTAGAGCTTGAAAGTAGTAATAAATTTACTTGCCTAGATAAGAATCTGAATATTCTATATTGAGGCATTTTATTAAATATTTTGAGAAAATCGCAAAAAAGTTAACCATTTTTACCCGAAGATCAAACAACTCATATGGAAAATACTTTGTTTGCCTTATTGTTCAGATATTTGGTGGGTAATAGAATTAGCACCATACTTAGCGTAACTAAATGTCTGAAATAAGTAAAAAAATCCCATATGATTCCGAAATGATATCTATAAAAAAGAGTCTAAATATATACGCAAAAATATTTAGATTACTTTTTGCATACACTTTTTAAAATTATGTTTTTGTTTAATATTAGCAGCCCATTAATTAAAATTGCTTCTGCGTATTCAAATCTCATTCTGCTTCACCATACGGATACTTAATATTTCGACATGGGTTGGTATATTTTTTTAAAAAAATGTAAGCAGTTATGGGGAAATATAGTATTAAAACAAAATAAGAATTTTCATCTAAATATAATTTGTGGCTTTCATTATTCTCGAAAATAACTAAGTGAAAGAATTCATTCATTTTATTAATTAGTATTAAAAATTAACTGTTGCAAATTAAAATTTCTCTACTCATTTAAATTATTAACGATTTTTAGATCTGTACAAAGTTCTGCACCAGGCTAAAAAAATAAGAGAAACATTTTTGCTTGTTCGTTCTGCATCTTTAAAATGTTATTTTTCATTTGTTAATTTACATCCAACTGAGCTATTTCTCAAAAATGTGTTACAAAAATGACAATATATAAAAATGTCTGAATTTCTTAGAGATAATATTTAATGTTGTTTGATTTCGCTATATATTTAAAAAATAATTAAATACGCGCTCTCTGTTAAAAGTTAACCTCTCGTTTGACGAAAATAAATTATTTTCATTTCTTCTAGAATCAGTAACTTTTAATTCATTATTTGGTTCATTTCATAATTAAAGATAAAAACATGTAGTCATTATCATTTCTGTTCTAAAATGTTATCGATTTGTATTTTTTTTCATTTCAAACCTTTTAATCATGCGATTAGAATAATTTAATACTTTTGTCTGCAAAATTCAAAATTAATTAACGACGAAAATTATTTTCATAAATATATGTGGCATTTGAGAATCAATATACAATACAAAATAAATTTAATTTTAGATTTATGAATTTGTATTTGTTTTTTCTAGTATGGTTATGGTAAACAATATAAATTTTATTACCTCTAAATCATTAAATGTTGAGGAATTTCACTTTTTTGAGACATATGTAAATTTAAAAAATTAAAGTTATTGTAAATGGTTTAAAAAATCGAATGAAATGACACAAAAAATTCTACTATTATCATAATACCTACACGCAAGTTTTGAAGTTTCTCAACGCCCAAAGTCAGACCCATGCATTGCATTCTGTAAAACAAAAATAATTACCAATAAATTCATCGAAGCTAGGTTAGATGCACAATTTATTGGTCATTTGAACGAATGATTTGTCTGACATTTCCCAAACACTTAAAGGAAATTAGTAGCATTGCCATCACTTTATTAAACATTTGCAAGTGCTGAACGCTAACATTTTATTGTTTGCGACTCCGTCAACGCGAAAAAGTCATTCAGTAGATTAATTTGATAAAATTTTTATTTAGCGAATATCTTAACCACATGACTTTGAATGTATGAGCACTAAATTGATTTTCACTCCTTTAATTAGTTTTAGTTAGTTGTCTCCAAACAAATATAATGATTTCAAAACCGGCTTATTGAAATGTTCTAAAAACTTATTTATAATTGCTTTTAAAAAGCAGTCAAATCTAAAATTTAATTAAATTTAAGAGCCGAAAACAATTAAATTCAGTAAAGGCGAATATAGAATTTTTTTCCCCGAAATAACGCCTAGGATAATCAGATCAAAGAAAATCCTTTACATAGAAAACTCATTACCATTATTAAATGGAATCCATTCGAAGGAATCCAGTCAGAAAAATTTAAAAATAAAAGCGGATTCTTCGCAGACTTACCAATTCTAATGAGGTCCAGTCATTATAAGCTGTACATTCTCTTTTTCTTTTAGGGCTCACTGTTTCAGTGCGATGAGAAAATTGAGCTATTTTAATTACTTTTAATTGAAGTGAATTACTCTAAATAATGGAAGCATTTCATAAAATGAAGTTAGTTTATAACTGAGCGGTGTGATATGAAAGAGAGCCGTGTAACACTTTAGGTTTCTAAAAGTTTAAAGTCGTTTAATTTGAGTTTATGAAACAGAATAGTTTAGATGCTTGAAACATTTTCATTAATTTCTCAGTTCCAATTATTTTTCCAAAATTACATCTAGAATAAAGTGAAGTTGAGTTAAAGATCCATTTCATACGAAACCATTTCTTATGACTGAATTTTATTTAATGTGTCATTTGGTACGAAAATGATACTGAGATACCAAGAGCTACTAGATTCATAGCATTGTAATGGTTTGCAATAGCTTATTTGCCTAGATGCCTATTACTACTCTGGCATAAAATTAAACATTTTAATCTCGAAATGTTAAAATAAAGAACTGCAAATGTTATGAAAGAAAATTTTAGTTTGTTGAACTAACGTCCCATTCTTTAGCAACACTAGGGGTATTTTGAGGTGGACCTCGTAATTTATAATCGTGTCCTGATGTCGATGATGACACCTGAGCTGGCATCCCCTCCTCAAACTTCCGCACCACACTAACTTGAGGACCTTCGATCCATAACGATTATCTAGCGTTCTACAGACCCACATAAACGGCGGGTCTTTAGTGGAAACGGATTTAGAGCCTGGAATCCTCCGTCCCGCATTCGATTGGTTTCCACTAGACCACCGCATACTTGTGTAAGAAGCGATTTTATAAATAAAATCACTTGCTTAAAATAGAGTTAAAAACTTTAGGCTTGTGCAGCTGAATATAAATATAGTATTTAGCGTTTTTAAATAAAATTAATATTTGTAATGTTATATATATACATTTAATCTATGTCTTTAAACGTTCAGTGAAACTCTTTTTGAGTGTGTGTTATTTATTCAAGCCTTTGCTTCTATCAGTATACCCATAGTTACAATTAAATGTCTTTCCATAACCAAAATGGCTGAAATGTTTTAATGGTGACAAATCCTACCACTGACTCGCCAAGCATTGAAACCATTAAAACGTTCGTCATCTTAAGGCGAAAATCAAATAATAAAAATCCCTACGCATAAGTCGTCTTTAATGATTTCAAGAAACATTCTTGCCTAATTCAAACATAATAGAACAATTCTTTCTGTTGTGACTGCATTACAAACAAATTTACAGACAAACAGACGTAATGTGGAACAGTCGAGGTGACCTCGTTTTGCTCGGTCGAAAATAAGTTTTTTAAAACGACACTTTAATATGTGTATAATTTTATTCTACTTTTTAATCTTTAATAAATATAATCGAATTTTATAAATAATATAGAATCATCTAATCTATTTTTTCTGAAATTCACTACTAGGTGGGACTACGAGCATGAAATCTAAATATAATTAAATTAATCGATTCGTTGATAATCGAGTTCTGCAAATATTGAAATTGGGTGTCGTCATCGAAAATACACAAGTCTATAAATTTTCGAAACTCCAAGGCATGTAGAATGACTCAAAAATCAATTATAAGTTTTCATCTTTTTTAACACGAAAAGGTTAAATTAAACTATGTAGAAATAGAATAAAAAAAGAGCTAAAAAATTTTATAATAATTTCAGGGAACCTAAATTACTTTACTTTACACTACGCACACCCGTAACTCCAGAGATAAATATTTCCGGTTTGCAGTTTAGTGAGTGAACGTAGTAGAATCTTTATCGATTCCAAAATAATAATAATAAAAAAAAAATACATACAGTGAATACGACGGGTACAAAGACTTGATGTACAAAATAGTACTATAAGTATAAATTTTACGTAGGATATAAGATTTACAAATAAAATGACCATTCAGATTATCTCTGATGTATTTAGCCAAAACTGAATCTATAGAGAGTAAATTTGAAATCGTTGTAAGAGACGTTATAGATAAAAGCGCATTTGGAGTACCATTATGAGAGTTGAAATCGTTAACAAAATGTTTGGAAATGGTTTCAATAGCCCTCTCATAACAAGCGAGGCGGTCCCGGACGGTCTATAAATTCCCCCGTAACAGCGACGAAGGCCGGTCTGAGACGCTTTGCTTCTTTTGAGAGGAGGTGAGTTTCTGAGATCGCTTAGGAGATAAGCGCTTTAGGGTTGTTCAATTATCTTTTCCAACCACAACCCATTTCCGTATGCTTTAAAGGAAGGTTATAGGAGGGGATTGTGGTGGGGGAAAATGACCACCCAGGTTGGGAGAGTCCAATCATGTCGTTTCCTCCCAAAAAGTTCCGGTTTTAAAGGGGTTAGAACAATATTATTGCATCATTTCACTCGAAAATTAGTTTCTCTCCTCACGAGTAATCACGTGAATATCTAAATTGGTTTATTTCACTTATGAGACATTTACAAGTATTGTCTTTAGTTGTATGTGCAGTGGGATATGTAGTTCCGAAATTTAGATTATGGCAGTAGCTGTTAAGGCAACACAGATGTTTATTGGTGCAGTCTCTCGATAGGTGTTGGCCAGCACATTTACCGCACCTTGGAGTTTTGTAGAAGCAGTCCTTCGTTGTGTGTCCAAATAAATACATTTTGGTCACAAAAACTTCTACTCAAAAATATTGCTGGGACATTACTTTCAAAAGGTTTTATGAATGGAATTTAAATAAAATGCTTGCTGCCATAATTAAATTTAAAAAATCAATGTAAAATGGTAAAGATTCTTGCTTGTTATGTTGATATTTGCAATAAATAAACTCACTGAACGGCGGGTGTAATTTTGTGATTTGTTCCAGTTATCCACTATTTCCTGTGAAGATGAGGATCTCAGATTCCTGATTTCCTGAATCTGCCAAACTCTTCTACTGTTCTCTCATTCTTTTAATATTTCTGTACGATCCACAAAAGAAGGAATCAATCATGTTCTCTAACAATTTCAAGCAAACGCCTGTAAGCTTCGCTGGCACACATCTGAGTGTTTCGTTGAATAGTCCAAGTATTCAATATTTCTGAGTTGGCTTTCTTAATATCTTATTACAAGTCATATAAATGTGACTCGTCCTTAAAGATTTGCCAAATACTATGTCTGGGGTAATATTTCTTCCCTAATTGAAATTTAATACTAAATAAATTCCTCATTTCGTGTAAGATTTATTAAAATTATTATGCTATTTGCTTATCGATAACTTATGCAATTCATCAGTGAACATCACCGATTAAGCCACTTTTCCCAGATTCATGGTACAATAGAACAATGCAGTAATACTAATGGAATGCTATTTGAAATCCAACGAATTATCTCTCTAAATGAAATGAAATCCTAATGCCTATCTGGTGTGAATACCTGCAAGCAAAGATAAACATACTAGTTGTTCATTTGGTCCGCACATAAGATATTAAAATGAATCATCCCACCCTTGCTTGACATCCGGGAAATCAAAATGAGAGCCGCTGCAATAGCTCGAGTACTAAGGACGGAGACCTAATAGCCATCACCGGCCACGGCCCGACACCTCCCGTAGGAAATGCGTACTATCACTGGAGGAAGATTTCCATCTCCCCATTACTTTCCAGGAGGAGCGAGACCCTGCTTGCTTATCCGGCGGCTTCTCAGCAACGTACACCTGGTGCCTTTCTGGGAAAGATATATAAGAAAAAGATCAAAAACGTGACAATTTGCTTTGTTTCTTCTACACTTTCACAACATTTTTCTATTGTGTTTGTTATTTTATCTTTCACATTGTGAAACAGAAGCTTTATTCATATATTTGTTTTTAGAATATTTTTCGAGTCAGATTTTTTTTTTATTCCGTAATACACATTATGTTGTGGTGATTTATCAGGAACCATTTGGGAATCAATTTTTATGGGTCAATCCAATCAAAACACAAAGTCAATGGAAATTCAATACTACCAGTACAAATAATTCAAAACATTGGCACATCTCACAGCTTAGCTTGTTACATCAATAAGTAAACCAATATGAAGAAGTGAGGGTTTAGGGTTACACAAAGAAAAATAATAATGATTCGAGACAATTATTTAGAAATATTCCATTTGATCTTCAATATACTCAAATTTGCGCATTTTCCCTTCTTGGGAAACATAGCGATTGTTTGTAGTGAGTGTTAAGTCTCATCGAACGGGAAGAAGGGTCCTTATGGAAAACCGATGCCAACGAACTAATTAAAAGCTTCTTTTTCCCTGTTGACTCTTTTGAATGGGAATCTGACGGTTGAGCCCTGACCAGAATGTCTTGTCTTTGCGAAGAAGAAGGCAGGCGGCACGGAATGTTTGCGCCAATTGCCATTAAATGAAATGGTGGAATAAATTCCGTTCTCATCTTTCTCGAATCTCTGATTTGAGCGAGGACTATTTGGTAGCGGTAATAAAATGGACTATACATTTCAAATGGTATTTGAATATATTTTTGTCTGTTGTTTACATTTGTTGGACATTATGATGTTACAATATACACAGATTCTAGAAACCAATTCCGGTGTGGAAATTGTTTTACTTTTCCACTGACTAGGTTACAGAATTGAAAAAAAATAATGTATCGAACTTAATTTATCTCTCCGTAGAATATTTTTTATCATTTTTATAAAGATTTCAGTGAGAAAGTTTTATTTATTTAGGTTGTATGGAGACATATATAAGTGATACACTCGTATATTATAAAAATTTGTGTACGGTTTATGCGCTACTATCTATGCATTTAATAATAAAATTGAACATAATCTTCTATTTATTTTTTTCAGATCATTTAAAATGAATCAACTTTCTGACTTTCTTTTTCAGGAACAATAATTCGGCACTGTGACTTTCATGTTAGACCATACAACATGCGATAAATTGTCAATCCTTCGTTTTTATTTTCTCTAAGTAATGTAACTGTTTCATTTTTTCCTTCTATACTCATTAAGCTCAGCATCTTTATATTCGTATATTCATTTAACATAAAACACTTTTTTATAAATCACTTTCATTTTCGTAGGTTTTCTAAAGGCAGGATTTGATTATTTTAATTCCTACCTCATAGAAAATTAAAATTTAATATAAAAAGATCGAATTTAACTTAATTTAACTATTGATAGTAAATATATTATAATGAACATAACTAACTATCAATTGAATGAAAGCCCATTACTTCTGTATAAAGAGAAAATGGTTAAATGCATTTAGTTTAATAAAAGAATGCACCAAATGATTGCATCGTATATCTTTGATTAAAAATTACATTAATTTCTAAATTTTTAATTGCATTGAAGTATAATTAGTGAAATTAAATTAAAATGTTACCTGGTTTTCAAATAAAATGTTAATATAAAGTTCTTTCCCTCTTTTGAGTAAGTTTCCCTAATGTGCAACTGCTAACTTCAGCTAAATTGCAATAAATTACACAAAATGATAATTTATGTTTTAAAACGTACGGAGTTTCATTGTTTCAAATAATGAGGTTTTTTTTATTTTGTGTCGTATATCAGTAGCAGAAAAGAATTTAAATATTTTATTATACTTTCAGTTTTTATTATACAAGAGACGGCGTTTGAATATCCTGAAAAGTGCTAAAAAAAGAGAAAATTCTATTGTTTTACATATAAGTTAAGAATCTTAAAAATATCTAGTGATATGACATTTTAAAACTATTCCAGGATAAATAACAAAGAATAACAACTTCTTATATGCTTGTTCAAATGTAACAGGTTTTTGTTTTATAAATATTAACTGATTATTTTTGCTTTGAAAAAATCTTCCAGACCTGAACGACATTAAAATCTGCTAAAAATATTTCTTTCTCAGAAAATGTGGAAGCAATTTAACAACATTTTTCTGCCATTACAATAGAAGAAATCATTCTTCAAAAAATTTTAACGGTGCGTTTTTAAGAAACGGAAAAAAACGATAATGCGTCCGAGTCGTTAAATCTTCTCTGCAATCTACATCGATCAAAGAATTCTTAACAAAGCAAAAATGCTGACTGAAGATGTGAAATAAATAAAAAAAGGACTTCCATGGTAGAAGTCCAAAACATAGAAATATTCCTGATAGAATGTGAGAAAATTGTTTTCTTATTCCCTTCCTCATATTTATATTATTTGCAAGATTTCCAAAAAATATGCTGCATTAAACAGGCTTGCTGTTTAAGATATTTGTTAAATGATTCATTAAATGAGTGACTATGAATTATTGTTAATGGCAGAAAGATCTTAATTCAAAGTTGCCAATTTAATAAAATAAGTTTTCTCTTTATAATTCTTATTGGTTTTTTCTCCAGTAAATATGTAGGAAAAAGTTTGATCATTCAATAAATAAATTACATAATTAAACAATTTCGTATATATATTCATATCTTTCATGCATTGTTATAATTCTGTCTATAAAATAACTAAAAAACCAATTTCCGGCATTTTCTTATTCTTAAAGTGCCCCAAAGAGTAATCAAGAAGCCAATTCCCACTGATTTGCGATTCTTCTATTCTTCTTTATAAAATCGGGGACAATAATTTAATCGCAGTTTATATATCACACTTTCGAATGAGTTGGAATAATTTTACAACGAAAGAAATTCCTATTTAACTACAATGCTATAATTCTGCAATGCAAATTCAAAAAATAAAATTTTTAAGTGCTTTCAGAATTAATCTGCTTTAATCTGCGTTTTAATATTGATGGCTTCATCAAATTAACCCTTAAAAGCCCAGTGTTTCCTTAAGCAGCATACACAATTTTAACTTCTGAAATCTTGAGAATAAGACTGAAGCTCTAATGTCTGTTGTTGCCAATAGAATGCTTGCTGAAATTTTTGTTAAATCAGTTTACAACATATAAATGACAGACTGAGTACTGATAAAAAAAAAATTAAAACATATTATGTTTTTTACTTGAGGCTGCATGTTTGCTACTCTTGAGAATACCATATTTTATTCTACAACTTTGAAGGAAATTCCATATCGGTATTAGAATTTATTAAAATTCATTTGTGTTTGACTTTATAGAATTTTAACACGGAATTTTTTTTTCTGAAATAAAGCCCAGTGTTCTCAGTTGGTAACAAACTGTTTTTTATCCATAAAACATACATAAAAAATAGTATTTTTTAAATTAATTTTCCCATTTTTTAATCAAGAAATTGAGGTGAAAAACATTTTTAAATCAATTTTTTTTAAATTTGGCTTTGAAGAGTTAAATTATCGCCCTCTTTCTCACAATTAATATGAGATTATAGCACTGTTGATTCCAAGCCATATTGATTTATCCACTCTAAAACGTTCTATGCTAACAAAGTAAAAAAAGTTCCTCATTCAAGGATTGAAAATTATAAAAAAGTGATAGCATTTTAATCAATTAACTATTATTCTAATATAAATTCTTTTTATTTTAAATATCTTTTTTTATAAATGAAGGAACTAAAAAAGATTAAGATTTTCTAATAAGAAAACGAAGTTTTTTTTTGTATCATTACAACATTTACGTTTGAGATTACAAGTTTGGAATAGCATACAACAGTCGAAGCAAAATTCAAAAATTTCCAAATATATTCGGATTAATAAAGGTATTTACCTAAAGTTTCGTTTTCTTTATAATAATTGCAATTGTTTTGGATCAGTCTTTTACCCATACAGAAACACACGGAAAAAAATTGATGAAAGACCTAGACAAAATAGCAATCGTAATTAAATACAAGTTTGTGTTTTGCTTTTCTTCTGGAGAGCAAAAGGGAAGAATAAAGTACAATTATATGAAAAAAAGTCGAATGTTTTTTTCGTTTCAATTGGAACTTCGTCCAATAAAACAGCAATATAAAAGAAAATATATGGTTCTTAATTTGCTGAAATAAATATAGAGAAAAAGATTTATGTCAGTAATAACGGAATAGAATGAATTTGATGAACACATCAGACGCCGAAACACAAGAATGTTTTGCTCAATTTTTTCAGGATAATATTTCATTTTAATCATATTTTCTTATATAAAATCAGTCAAATATATAGTCGTTAATGTAATTATATTAATAATTGCAATCTATTTTGCCTTTTTTCCTTAGCTTTATGCCAATATTGATATAGTTTATTATATTCTCTAAAAAAATGTCTGAAATTTATTTTTATGTAATTTTGTAACTTATTTGTCTCTCTAATTTAATTATCGTCCAGCATGTTCCTCACATGTTGTGTCGCTTGATTTGAAATACCAGTGATCTTCTTATCCTGTAAAGAAATATATAATATTAATTTTGTAACTGACAATGAAATAGTATTTAATCTATAACAATTTCCAAAACAAAATAAATTTTTTTACTTATTCTTATGTCTCTTATTTTTAAAATACATTGGGACTGTCAACAAGTACATGGGTTAAGAAATGGCATTGCTGTGGAAAATAAATCGGAAAAAGTTGGTTTTGAGTTCCATCCCCTGCCTGTTCTCTAAACAGGCATTTTACAAACCCAGCTACAGAAATCTTCAGACAATCCTCAAAAAAAAAAAAAAATGTTGAAGATTTTTTAAAGATTTCTGCAGATTTTTTGAAGACACAAAAAATCTGCATTTTTTCTTAAATTTAATCTGCATAAAATCTGCAAAAAATTCTTATTATATTTTTCTCTAAATATTCAGCAGATTTTTGTAAGACAGCAAAAATCGGCATTTTGTCTTCAATTCAATTTGCAGTTATTTAGCAGATTTTCACAATATAATTAAACTTGTCCAATAATCTGTTGATATTTTGAAGATTTAACTGCAATTTCATAATACCTGCATTTCTCTAAATACATATTTTGCACTATATTCTTTTATATTACAGCTTTATTTTCCAAAGGACAAACTTAAAATGTAAATAAAATATAAAACAAAATTAAAATGTAATTATCATTATTGTTTAATTTTACAGTAGACAGGAGTTTCATCAGATCCTTTTTCAATTAGTGATATCTACTTGTGTAGAAAAGGAATGCTTCAGTAGAAAAAATTTCCCAATCAAAAATTGTGTCAGGCACTAACTTTTTTAAATATGCAAAATTAATCTTAAATTCCAAATTAATCTTCAAAATAAATATGTGAGGTTTTAACATTTTAAACTTTTCCCGAATATTTTAATTAATTTACAATTAGTTTCCCAACTGTCTTTCGGACTAGCTATTTTCCTCCAAAAAGAAGGGAAAAGTGGAGCTTGCGCCCTTTGGATGGAGAGAAGACTTATCAGAAATAAAAAAGGTGAAAACGAATTTATTGAAACAGAGAATCTAAATTATTAAACAAAAATATTACTAATCTCATCCATTACTCATCTCTACTACTTTGAAACACGTGTTCTGACCATGGTTGATTTTTACACCACTGGAGCTATGGTGACGTTAAAACTCAAATAGATTATTTTACCCCAATCGTGTGTAGTCCGGTCTGGTCATGTGGCTCCTGCCTGCCACCTCTATGAACTCTAGATCGAATCCCGGCCAGTGAGTATGAAGTTTTGTCACAATCTGCATATACATCGTACAAGTAAGTGAATTACAAATTAGATGAATTAAATTAATTAAAAATAATAGTTAAGCCTTCACTGCAGAAAATCTGAATGTATTTGGATTATAGTGTTCTTCAGATGCTCTACATTTTTTCCGCAGAAGATTGGTAGAAAACATGTTCCAAATACCTTCAGATTTTCTGTAGATTTTTTAATGATTTTTTGCAGTTTTTTTAGCTGGGAAACTTGGAAACCAATGTGCAGTTCACGAAAAAATTGGGTCTGACTGGAACCTGAAGGTTTGCCTCGATGAAGAACATAATTTTCAGCCAGTTTTCCTTGAATGTGAACAAGGAATTCAGCCCATCCTCATTATGCATCTAATGATATCCAAAGTGTCTTTGACTAACAGAAGGGGCCACTCTTTGGTTTATCACGACTGTTTGACAATGGGAATTGCATAGATATACTTCATCATATGTATAACAGATTTTGAACCACATTCACCATATCTTGCCAGAATTTGAACCATATAGACCGACAGCAACAGTTTTTTGTTTTTGTAAGTTGAGTGATAATCTAGTTGTGAAATAGCCACGCTTTAGTAATGACTGCTAGAGCAGATTATGAAAAAAATATAATTAGTTACTTACCTACTTAGATACAGAGTTTACTCTCTAATCGCGATGCAGTAGCTAATTTCTAAACTGTAAGAAATACGAGCATATTTCCATTGAAAGAATTATATTTACTTGAAATGACAGCGGGCAGAGATTACTTGAATCGGCTGTTTATTGGCTTAAAATAATAAACTTCAGTCTTCCTAAGAGAAGTTATAATTGTGAAAGAGGTAAAAATACAAAAATATTAACAAACAACGATTGAAAAAAACGAAGAGGAATAAAAATCTGGTGGATGATGTCATCAGAGGCCTTCATCCACGAAGATTCAAAAATAGAATAGGTTTTCTGACGAAGAAAAATTACTTAAAGGTCTAAATTTGAATTTGCCTCTAAGAATTTCCTCTATTTATTAAGGCCTGAACCAATTCCGGAACAAATTGGAAAGAAAAACATTTATTTACAAAGAAGAAATTCAAAACAGCCTTTTAAACATAGTTCGAAAAGAAGGGCTTAAAATGTGTTACCTCTTTTGTTGTGGAAAGGAAAAATAAACGATGCTCAGAAGTGAACTTTGTTTACAGGTGTGCGCACCTATCTCCTTCTAGTGAGCGATACAATAAATAAAAACCTAATATTTGTTTTGTTGTTTTCATAAAGATCGTCTAGTATTGTTGTTTTGTCTTTTTTAGATATTCAATCAGTATTCTTAACATAGTCTCTTTCAATAACTTTTTTGAGAGCGTCAAGAATTTTTTTTAGAAAAATATGACTAATTTGACCAGGAAAGATTGTTTGAAAATTTATAATTTGCAATTTTTCAAAAGTTTATATATTGAACCAAACAAAATTAATGAAAATAAGAAAAAAGAGTTTATATAAGAGTGAGAAAGTCATTTTGAATAAAGTGCTTTCTTGCCTTTATGTTTTTCTTTTGAATTTGTCAAATTGTTTCGGCTGACATCACACAGCTCTATTTTTCAAGATGTAATATATGAAATGTCAACTCGTTTCTATTTTACTTTCTTACAAAAAAGCAATAAATATGATATCTACTTTTTATTTAAAGAAAAGGGAATGAACTGTTATTTTCTATTAAGAATATTTCTTATGGCATTTCGAACTTACCACAACCAAGATTTATGATTCATATGCGGAACGTGATCTACACATAAGATACAGAATACTGACATAAACAGAAAAATGAATGAAAGCGGATTCCATTTTTAGTCAGTTTTTCTATTTTGGAATGCATATAAAGTAAAAAATGTATCCAGTGGCGTTGCGTTTATTTAAAATATGAAATATCTGAAAGGGAAAATGCCTGAGAGATATTCGGGAAGAAACTACATGTATATCTTCACTCATGCAGAAAATGCATATAAAGAGAAGAGATAAATTTCTAATGACATTATGGAGAAAGAATATCATATAAAATAGAGATAAGGAATCTGAAAGTAAGATTTACAGTTTTCGTTGTCTTAAAAATTGAATTTCATAACTTATTCTCAATATGAGAGCATCATGTATGTGATAGTTAGTTATATTATATTAAAGTTGCGTTTTGAAGCATCGCTCTTTTTGGTGAGGCCCTCGCAATTTTAGACCGTGGTCAGATGACAAGGACGACACCCGATTTGGCAACCCCTCTCCAAGCTTCCGGGCCACACCAAACTGAAAACGCTTGGCCACTACCTGCAATTTAGCGTGCAACAGGCTCCATGCACTGCGCATCATCAGTGAAATCGAGTTTCGAACCCAGAAACAACCGACCCCACGTGAGACCTTACCACTGGGCCACAGGGGCCTCCATCCCTGTTACAAGAAAGCTCGTAAGGAAAATAGTTGACCTACACTCTGTTCTAAATTCTTTTATTTCTCTTTCGTATATATAAGAAATAACATAAAATATAAGATTTTTACTTAGAGAAAAGGGAATAAATTGATATTTTCTATCAAAAAATATTTCTTATGGCATTTCAAATTCACCACAATCAAGATTTTTTATTTGTTTGTGGAATGTGATACGTGAACAGATGAAACAGAATATCGACGGCAAAAGAAATAAATGTGGATTGGATATTTTTAATCATTTTGTCTATTTCGGAGCATATATAGAGTTAAAAATATTGCGAGTGGAGTTGTTTTTATTTAAAAAATAAAATATCTGATGGAGAAAATGCCCGAGAGTTCTCCTGCAAAGAAATGTATGTATATCTTCATTTATGCAGAAGATGTGTATAAAGATAAGAGATAAATTTTTAACTTGTCTAATAAAGATAAAAATTTGGAAGTGATATTTACAGTTCTAGACAACTGGGAAGTTGCCCTTCATAACTTATATTATTAGTGAGCTAGCCATACATAAGATGGAAAGCACTCTTAAAAAATATTGTTAGTCTCCAGGGATGCTAAATTCTTATGATATTTGTAAATCGTAGTGCTCTCTTTTGCAAAGACAATTTTGGGCTTTTCATCGTTTATAAAACTGTTAAAGTACGGGAAATCCTGCAAAATTACATTAGATTGGAAATTACTAAAGAACATCGATCTTCTATATTACTGAAATCGCTATCAGTGTGAGCCAAGTTGAAATAAGTTCCTTTCATGTGGAAAACAGACATTTTTGAGCTTTGCTTTTGGGAAATTGTTTCATTTTTATCCACATTATTTTGTCTGACTGTAAGGAAATGTATTGTAATTTTTTAGATAAATTGTTATCAATTTCTGATACTTATTTCAATAACTTAACTTTTTTATCTTGAAGCTTATATGCCATCCAAAAATATTCAGCAATATCGTATTTCCCATGTATCTGATAAAGCTTATATTCGTGAATGTATTCTGTAATTATTAGTATGATTTTAAAACTATTTTGAAATGCACATCATTATTTTTCTACGATATATGATGTAGAGATTAACAACTGAGCTATTCATAGTATATTCAAGTGAAAAGAGTTACAGCTCCATTTCAACCATCTCCATTATATAACCCAAATATTAAGAGATTTGACTAATCCAATATATTTTGGACAGCCAGTCAAAGGGAAAAACTGCTAATCAGTAGCGGACTGGCCAGGTTGTCAGTTTGCACTATGAAAAGTGACCTTTTTCCACATAAAACAATGTGGTCCCCCAGATGTGTGTGTGTGTGTGTGTGTGTGTGAGAGAGAGAGAGAGAGAGAGAGAAAGAGGAGAACCAATCCAAGCAAGTTTCTTAAGCATTTTGTAAACCAAATAAACAAAATATCAAATAGTTTTATGTTACAGACATGCAACTTTCTTTAATGCAAAGTCAGGACAACAGTGAGCATCCAGATTTTTGTTGTTTTTGGAGACACCGGCAATGCTGAAGAAGGTGCGGCATTCCTATTTGCATGTTCATGGCATCCTTTAGGCAAAGTGTAGTTAAAGCACGGACATTGTATATGACCAATACATTCTCTTTTTTCTTGCACTTTACAGTCGTAAAGCTGATGAACAAATTTCGTAACTAATGAATTCATTCATCTTCTAAAATAAGAGAAAATATTCTTCTGAGGAAAACTAAAACTGCTACAAAGGCATAAAAAATCATTAATTTAACAATCAAAGACTCATATCTAGAAAGGGAAACTGGAAACTCGCACATTCAATGTCTGATCTTAGATTTATGCGCTTGGGGTGCTTCTTTGATCATGAATAAAAATTTCTAGAAGGGTAGAGCAGCGGCTTGACTCTACGGTTATATGGCCTTTGAGGGTATGCACAGAGATATACTATTTCATAGCATATCAGTGCATTGTCCTCCCCTTCACTTTCATAACGGCGACAGGTATACTAATAAAAGCGGTGTGTAGTTTCTAGTAAAGTACCTTTGTTCTATGAGGGAGAACGCTTACAGCCGTATCTTGCGGCAAAATATGCAATTAGCGTTTTATCTCCAAAATTGAACCAGATACCGTTTAAAGGTCTTACGTACCTCAATGTCTGAATCAGAACACATATAACGGGTACATGTTTCGTACCGATTTCCAAAACTGTGTCCTTACGAAAGGTGGGAGAATGGAGCAATTACCTGTCATTGAGCTTGCTTATCCTTCTTGCTGCAAAGCAAAGCTGGAGTATGATAACTGTTTAAAATTGAGGAACCATCATCGTGCAGTTGAAAATTTCGCGCCAAGCATTGACCGGTTAGCGTACTTGATATTGAACTTCGATAGTACATCTAGAATTTTCTCTCGTCTAGTAATGCTTGCTTTGCCTATTGTACAATGTGCATGTCATTACTAAAAAAGCGTGCCTCTTCTAACCAATTATGCCAGGAAGGAACATTGACTAGATATCTTAGGGAAGGATACATGATAATGCTGCATCACGAGTAGGGTCTCTTAAGCATATATCACACGGACAGATATGGTGATCTGTTATCTTGAGCATAAATACAATGAAGATCACCAAAAACATTTGCAGCACGTGACCTGTCAGACAAGTTGACGGAAATCGTGGGCTGTATGCGCTGGAAAATTACGTCAAAGTCAAAGCCACAAGCGATTGGTTTAAATTTTCGATGCTGACGATTTTCCATCACCATTGTGTGTATTTTCAAAGAGGTTGAAAACAGACCACAATTTCCGCCATCTTGTCTGACCGGTCACGTTCTACAAACGTTTTAGTGAGTGGCATTGCTCTTGTGCTCACGATAACAGAGCACAATATCTGTCAGTGATATATGCTTTAGAATCCCCTTCCAGTATTGCTGAGCGCCGAATTCGCTTAGGATTCTCCAAATGTGACTTATGAGTGGCATACAGTCTGTTCATGACGTCGCAATATTAGAAATCGCAGCTAAACAAATCCTTGTTTTTTTTCTTGTTTCCCATTCTTATTATTAAAGTGTGTAAGGTGTGGTTTTGTTTCAAACAGATGTTGATCTAGATCTTTTTTTAATTTACTTTATTACTGTATCTTTCACCGTTATTGAGATATCTAAGTATATTCTGATTCAAATGGCTGAAAGTCGAATCTACCAATTCCCTATTTTTCTTAAAAAGGCGCAAAACAATATATTTTGCTACTAGCCTTTAAATTTCAGTCAGAAAAGGGAGATGAAACGCCTTGCGTCTGTGTGCTTCCCCTCAAACCCCCCTCCTACTCTGGATAAAAGCGTTAACTCCGAATTTTACCGTTAGATGACGCTGTAAGCTAGTTTATGGCGTAGCGAGTAACCATTTTACTATAAATGAGAAATACATTTATGTCAATAGTTGTAGACTCAAAACTCAATTTGTGAGTCGGTGGACGTTTGTCATGGTCATTTATGTCAAAAGTTTGTTAATCAATAACTAGTTTATTGATTCATGAGTAACAAGCAGCTTTTGGCTGCTCTTTAACGGAATATGCTAGAATAAATACAACATTCAATCATTAATAGAGATTTTCCGAAATAGATATATAATACCACTTTAAGAAATGTAAATGTATATGTATAAGTTTTAAAAATAGTTACTCCTTATGTTTAAGTAATGAGTAAATAAACATTTCACGACTGATTCGATTATTTTATCGAGTCCCATATCCGGGAAAACGTTAGTGTGTTTAAACGCATGCGTGGTATTTCGCATTCACACAATAAGAAAAATGCTCTAAAGTTTGATTAACCCTCTGATACTGAGCGAGGCGGTCTAGAATGTTTCCCATAATGACGAAAAAGGCCGGTCTAAGGTGGTTGGCGTCTTTTGAGGGGAGGTGAGTTTCTGGGATCGCTTAGGAGATAAGCATGTTAGGGGCTCCAATTATCCTTGCACACCACAGCCCATTTCCTTGCGCCTTAAGGGAAGGTTACAATAGGGATTGGGGTAAATGACCACTCAAGTTGGGAGAGCTCAATTCATGTCTTAGCCTCCGCCTTGGGATTAAAGAGTGAAAAGAAACTCGGCGGGGTTTATGGAAAATCAGTCCAGAAGCTGCTTTATCAGGAAGTAACCATAACCTAAATTTATATTATTATCAATTGAATCTGGAGTTTTATGACCGTGCTAAACACTTGCGTTGCCCGTAGATGATTAAACTTTCCTCGAATTCATAAATAGGAATTTTCATAATCTAACTGATTAATCTGGAATCTACAGTGCCGACTTACAACTTCGTTCCTGTTAGGATCGCTAACTCTTTGCCGCCAAAAACGGAGATGAGAGAACATTTGTTTTAGTTGCGGAATGATGTTTTCAAACCCTATTAGCACAAGATATTGCACGATATCTCTACGACGTTGTCCGGTATTCTGAATGCCGTACAATATCGTGAGGATATCGTAACAATATTGTACAGCGTCTTGTGCTATTAGGGAAGAGTGACCTGCGGCCATGCGCGGGAATTAGTCTTTTTATCGATGTTTTGCACGTCACGATATATTGCGTCTCGTTTCGATTGAACTGTTTTGTTCATCTCGGATGTGATTGGTCGATTCATTCGAATTTCAATAAAACTTCGTTTGGAATTCTTTGGTATGAATATCGGTTCAGTACTGTGTTTCTTATTCTGTGTGTTTTGTTTCTCAATGAATAAGCGAAGCTGCGAGTATTAAGCTATGCTAAAAGCGAAGCCGCTGATGTTTTTCAAGATAAAAAATTTGCCCTGTGCACGCTTCAAATGCCGCAGGCAATGCGTGCGGAAATTCTCGTTTTCGGAATCTTTTAGAAAATCTAGATTCTTAACATTCAATGAAAAAGCGTAGCTACTAGTTTCCTGCTATGCTGAAAGCGAAGCCGATGATGTTTTTCTAAGTTAAAAAATTTGCCCGGTACACACTAGAAATGCCGCAAGCATTGAGTGCTCAATCTCTCCTTTTCAAATGACACAAGCTCAAGAGAGCAATAAAAAACGTACTGCACATCCAAAGCAGTATTTGGCGACAGCAAATGAAACTGCGCCAAGAAAAATTGGCAAAAAACAGGTGCCCACCGTAAACTCCAGGTTTAACATATATTTTAAAGTCAAATAAACTTGCAAATAAAGTATTGGAGAAGACGCATGCTTTTCGCGTGAAAAACGTGTAGAGGTAGAACGTACATTACTAGATGAAAGAAAATTCTAAATATCGAACCCGACATCCAGTTAATGTCAAGTGCACATTTTTGAATAACAGATTGACTGGACCGATATATTTTACATTATTTGTTGTCTAGAAGTGCATTGGTGCAGAAAAAAGGGCAAATAAGCTCATAACAGGTAAACGCTCCATTGTTCCGTGTTTAGTGAAAACATAGTTTTGGAAATCGCCAAGAAACTGATGCTGGCTTTGTACTTTTGTTGCTAACTCTAATGTGCATAAAATGTCTTTTCCACAAAATCCATGGTGATCTACACCTGGATATTTCCCTTTTTTCCTGTATCTCATATCGTTTTCGAGTTAAGAATACTTACTTCGAATTTTGTCTCTATATAGCGCTGCAAATTGTCTCACTACATACCGCAGAGATACTTTACTAAACATAGATACCACATTTATGACTATAGCTTTCCCCGTTCTGAGGTTCGAGGGGAGAGGGAGGTCCACGACATTTGTGAGCAGTTTGTATATTCAAAAATTATGAATTGTCATATTGTATTTTCTGAAATTTGTATCACTT
Organism: Araneus ventricosus; assembly: GCA_013235015.1. NCBI lineage: Eukaryota > Metazoa > Arthropoda > Arachnida > Araneae > Araneidae > Araneus > Araneus ventricosus. Next base: position 33,135 of record BGPR01007981.1, on the reverse strand, counting down.
CATTATAATGATTGCACTGTGAATATGAGTGGACCTTCTACCTAGTCTCCAGGCAATCAATATTTTCTGACCCACTCTGCCACTGCTGATAATATTGATTACTGACAAGGCTGTTTCGTCTATGTATATTTTTTCCTGTTTCATGAATTTTTATAGCTCCCTGTTTCAAATATCAGGATAAATGATATCAGATATATTATCAATGATAATTAAATATCGCAATTATTTTTAAACATATTCTTATTAAGAATGTTTAGAAAAATTATAGGTCAGAAAAGTTTATGCCCGCAACTTTTTTTTACATTCCATTTTTTACAAGCATTATTCATTTAGAAATGTTAGATTACATAAGAACAATTAATTATAAATATTTCAACCATATCAAAATTATTTTCCAATTTATAAACTTTTATATAATGGAATTATATAATGGAAATAAAATCTGCAGTAGATGTTCTAAATATGTTAGCTTCCATAAAACACATTTTTTATAAATCATCTTTTCTTCAGCTATGGAAAAGACTGCAGTTTCCTGTTTGATGGGAAATTAATTTTTGGAAGTTATTTAGAATCTTTAAAAATGAAAAGCCAAAGTACAGTACTCTAAATACTGTAGCCTCTACCGATATACAGACTTCATACGCCGTCTAAAATTGTTTCTAACATATAGTTTGTATACACGAAATGCAACACAATACAGCAATGTGCAGATTATTCCATATCAAATCTTTAAATGGATGGTCCGCCTATTGTTATCAACCATCAAAATGGCTAGCTATAAAAATGATCCCATGAAGCAAAATCCCTGACTTTAGAAATGATCCTATGAAGCATGATCTTTCAAAATCTATGATAATAAAAATGATCGTATGAAGTACGACCTTCCGATATCTCTGGCAATAGAAATGATCCTTTGAGGTATGATCTTCCAAGTTTCCTGACTGACATTTACAGTGATTTAATGTGATGTAAGCATTCGGGCATCTTTTAATACCTGCCAATTTTTTATACAGTTTTTGCTTCTTTTTATTCTTTAAGTACTGAAATATCACCTGATGTTTTCTTCTTATTTTGTAGCAGGGTATACAATGCAGTGTACACGTTGTTAGTGGTCATAATTATAAGGTACTATACATAAAAAATACAGCGTTTCGAGATACAAAGAAGTAAATTAAAGTCATTGTATGCACCATGAAACTCGTTAGTGTCGCTCATAACGGTATAAAAATATACAACAATTATTTTTTTAAATTAAAAGATTAATTTTAAAATTAAAAAAAATTAAAATTTCATGAGATGAGACGGCTAACTATAAGGAATGAAAATAAAATAAACTCCTAATATTTGCATCACATTCATTATTTCATGTATTGTTATCATGTTAACCTTTGTATCATATATATGTGATACACATACATATCATATATATGTATGTGTATAAAAATATTGCTCACATATTGTAATTACACAATTATTCTAATGCCGTATAAATTCAAAAACTTTATTACTTTTAAGTAGAACAATCATTTCAACAAGGAGGGGAAAAATTAATAATACACAATAAATATCAACATGTAGACAACTTTTTATTTACTATGAGGATTCTTTTGAATAATACATCATTATTAGATAATTAATATTACACTGTAAATGTAAATATTTCATTTTCTATGCTGTTTCATTCACTTAATTTTAACAAGGATTGAAAAAATCTGGCAACTGACAGAACGTGAACTTGAAACCATTTTTTATCCTTTGTTACCGGAATTCTATAATGCAAAATTCAAATATTTTAAATATTCAAAACTTCAAGCTATAGAACTTTGCTTTTAGGCAATAAATATTCAATTTCTCCACAAAATTAGAGAATCCTTTATATTTGGCAATGTGAAGACGTGTAGTGAATTTGGAATGTTTTTTGCTTTAAATGCATCAAAAACTATTCTTTGAGATATATTACAGAACTAAAAAAAAGACAAATCATAATATTTCTTCCAGCACGTTTGAAAGTTTTTCTTTCCCCCAGCAAAAATAATTCGACCCACATCTTTCGGTGAATCTCGCCTTTTTACAAGAAAAAGAATAATAACCATGGTGGGCAAAGCACAATAAGGCAAAAATATCAAAATTCATACTTCTCTGGAGGGATAATATATCGCTAGTTTCACCACATTTCCATAATGATGCATATTTATCTTTGTTTTCTGTAGCTTTATTTCAACATTATATCTCAGCGCTTGAGAAGTATTTTCGCAACGCGGGTTTCGTGATAGTAAATTTCTGAAAGAAAACTCCAGATGCCTTCGGGTAAAATATTTAAATTCATAGACCTTTTGCCACATTCCAACAAAAATACGTAATTGCACAATGTAAATAAAAACTTTTGCCTTAAGATTTATTTCCCTCTTTGGAAAATTGGAAGATTTCCAGCAACTAAGGAAGTAAGTTATTTACGTTGTGAATGCATTGTGCATTTTTATAAAAGATTATTCGTTTTCATCAAGATCACGGGTGCATCATATATTTAAACAAATTCTTATATAAATTTCCATTCCATGGAAACACGTTTAATTTCCTTGTCTTAATGTTATAATGCAGTTACTTTTGAGAAAATTTAAAATGCAATTGCTGCTGAAATGAAGATGATGGTGCCAATTTTAAATTAAAGAATAAAAGCAATTAAAATAATAACAGATGAATAAAATAAATTAAAGTAGAAAACAATTTTTAAAAAATCTTTTTAGGAACCTAATTGATGTTCGTGTTTAAAACCTTCTTATTACATTGATTGTTTTATGTTTCTAAATCCTTGAACACTCATCTAATTCTTCTGAAATGATATTATTTCAATTTTGTGTCTTATTACTGTCGGCAATTATTTATTTTAAATTTTAAGTTCTAAGGATTCAAAACAAATATATCTCTCGTTTCCATACACCGCACAAAAAAGTTTCAGCATTTTGTTGAACACATTTGATTTAGTATTTGAAGCGCTGAAGTTGAAATTTTCTCCAACTCTTAAATGCACGTTTTCTAATAGGACTGCAAATTTATTTCATTTCAATTATTTTATCTTATCTGACGATAAACATTTTTGGACACTGTATTGGAAACAAACTATTACAAGTGTTCTCTAGAAATAATTTCTACAGCTCACCAATCTTTAAGCTCTCTGTATTTCTTCTCTTCGAAGCGGCCGCTGGTATTGAGGGGCATAAACTTACTAACCTTACTCAACTTTGACTTTCTGTGACTAAAGTTGATCTATGTGACTAAATTAGCTCTATGTGACTAAAGTAGCTCTATGTGACTGAAGTAACTCTTTGTAACTCTGAATTTATGTGACTGAAGTAACTCTTTGCGCATCTGAGGTTATGCGACTGGAGTAGCTATTTGCAACTCTCAATTTATGTGACTGATTCGTGATTTTGGTTGGCTTTTTCCTCGCGAAAAAAGATTCTTGTTTTCAAAAGTAATATATTTATTCATGTTATTATTATTGGATACAATTTCTGTTAGTCATAATCTTATGTAAAATCGGACGATGGTACGAGAAATAGCAAACGTATTTCAACAATCCTGGAGTAATATTTCGCGTGAACGTAAGATCGATGAATGAATTGCCTAATGTTCTTGTACAGTTCGTAGGAACCATTTTGAGATCAAAATGATGTTTAAGGAAATCAAATGCCTTCTTGTTTCTCTTCGCGTCTATATTGAAGTCTCCCATCATTGGTCGATGAGCAAATTTGCTTCCGAGTATTTCAGCAACTTCGCCACTCGACTGTAGCTCAACCGTAATTCCAAATTCTAAATTTCTTTTTGCAATCTTCAATAACTCCCTTTTTCTGTTAAATAAATCTAAAAACAACTCTCTGTGTTATTTGGTTGCGGATCTATAAGCGTTTAACTTTACCAAGAAGAGCGTCATAATTTTTTCATTTCCTGACACCCCATTAGACCACTATGGAGGGAAATAAGTTTACGTCAAAAATTTACAGTAGCACAACATCATAGTTGCATGGATGCTACATTACAAGTCGTATTGAGTATAACAGTCATCAGTGTCAGGTAGTAGGCGATATCAACAGCAAGCTTTTGGAGCATTTAAAAAAAGTGTTCAAATTGCTTACTGTCAGAATATGAACTCTATGCTTACTGTTATTCATACAACTGCGTTATTGTAAATTTGTATTCCATTAAAAATGGATTCTACACTTTCTCTGGTGTATCCATTTTTTTATTTAATTCACAGAGAAAAAGTCTCTGTAGCGATCGCCCTTTGCTTTTGCTATCCCAGGTTCTACTGTAAAATAATTTGTTTCTATATCCGTTACTTACTCTTAAAATTTGCAAACGACTTTTCGGAACAACCTATATAAGCAAAAACAAGAGGCTTGAATATATATTAAGTAGAGAAATATTGGTAGGAAAAATTTTGAAATAGGATCCATGTAAAACCTTCTAACCCTCTCACACCGAGCGAGGCGGTCCAGGGCGTTCTAGAAATTTCCGCATAAGAGCGACCAAGGCCGCTCTGAGGTGATTGGCTTCTTTTGGGGGGAGGTGAGGTTCTGAGATCGCTTCGGAGATAAGCGTGGTAGGGATTTCAGTTATCTAAGCCAACCACAGCCCATTTCTGTACACCTTAAGGGAACGGTATAGATGGGGATGGTGTGGGGTAAATTACCACCCAGGTTGGGAGAGTTCAATTCATGTCATATTCTCCCAATAACGCCCGGTTTTAACGGTGCTAGAAGAAAGAAGTGGCCTCGGGATTAAAGATTTAAGAACTAAATGAGCAGTAGAATCTAAATAGCATAAATTCCTTATACGACATTATTAAATGAGACGCAAATGTCATTGTTCATTAAATCTCCAAACATTTTCTATGTTTATTTATCACCGATCAATAAATCAGAACGATCGTACGACCTGTTATCAATTTTATATATATAATGCAAGTATAATAATAAGAAACTACGAAGAAAATCTTTTTTATACAATCTCAGTTGATATTTTACAATTTTTTATTATATATTTCTTAATAACATTTTTAGGAAATAAATAGTATTGCTTTCCATTTGCAAAAAATAAATTCCATTGCTTTCTCTGATTTCAGTATCATTTTAGATTTTGAAAATAATATAAAAATTAATTTTTACTCTTTGTGAGAGGATTTGCTTTCCTCATGTGTCTCATTATTATAATGAAGTAACTTACAACTGCAAGGGTAAAAAATAAGAAACTTATTGTGTTGCAAAAAGTACGACACGCGCCCGCTCGTGTAAAAAATGTTAGCGGGCCAGCTGGAAGGTTAAGGGAAGATGATAGCAGGGGATTGGGTGGGGTAAATGACCTCCCAGGTTGGGAGAGTCCAAATCATGTCGTATCCTTCCAAAAATGCCCGATATTAAAGCGGCAAAAGAAAAAAGTTACCTCTGAATTAAACATCTAAGTACTTAATGAGTAGTAGAATCTAAATAGCATAAATTCCTTAGATGGCATTGTTGATTGAGACAGAAGTGTCATTGCTGATTAAATCTTTTCATATGTTTATTAATCATTTATCAATAAATCAGAATGATCATAATGTCTGTTATCAATTTAAAGTTCTTTTATAATCACTTCCTGAATCTTCCATATCGTAATATATTACTTCAATCACTGATATCCAGAAGCCTTTCAGATTTACCAGAATTCCCATATTATTGTGTCTCGGAGCATTTAAAGTTGCAGCCATTGATAAGAATCCATTATCTAAAGTGCGAAACACATTTTATATGTTTAGTTTCCCTTACCATCAACTACGAGTAAGACAATTTGGAGTGATAATAATGGGGACAAACCACCTATTCACTCAACGCCATTAAAGATAATTGACGATGGAAACTACACTGACTTGCTGTCAGAAAGATATGGTCTGAATCTATTAACTCCAGCGGCTTGAATCCATAGTTACGAGTTTTATCTCGGATCTTTACATTAGATCTTTGACAAAGAAAGATATGAAGATATTTACGTCTTTAATTGATACTACGATTGAGAAGATAATCGAAGGATTCTTGTTTGTTTTTTGAAGTTTATTGATGCGAGATGATTATATAGTAATGTTACTCTTAGATTGTATTCAGAGTATCATTGCATCGAAGATATGTTATACAATCACGCTTTTTGCAAAGCAACATATTACGGTTTCCATAAAACTCGACGCTGAAATTGAGATCCCTTCTATAATTCTGCATTCCGACAGCAAAGTTATTATGTATTGCGACATATAAAACATGAAAATTTATCGAATAGCACAATTTTTCTGTCATGTTGTTTTCTTATTTGATGTGTCAGTTCTTTATGTTTGCTATTTTTTGATAAACTAAATCTTTGATTTAGTTAATATTTTTCATTTATTAATCATTTATATCATAAAATGAACAGAATCTTTCGACAAACATGTGCGTTTCGTGCATGAAAATATATGTTCTTTGAAAAGATATATTTCCATTTGCAAAATTTTGTATTTTAAAACAGATTCCAATAAAATTCGAAAAACATGCCCTCTCTCTCTGATCGATATTATTTTAACGTCCTCACAATAGAGTTTCGGTATAACACGTCATACATATTAGACTATTTGGAAATAAAACAAACGCATTTCTTTCCATGCTGGATGGCATGAATTAAATGCTTTATATTATTAATAGTTTACAGACCGAATTCAGACCCAGTTAAATTTTTAATTACTGTTTTCCCTATTTCACCTTCGAATGCTTTAATTTAATAATATGAATCATTAAAATAGGGTTAATTGTTTTTAAAATATGTTTTTTTAAGGTTCTCAATTGGGAAGTTTGGTCGTTTCTGATTACGCTCATTACACTAGACATTTAAATGGGAAAACAATGATTATCAGACTGAATAAAAAGCAGATTATTTTTAAAAAATATTTTTCAACTAAGCACAGATGTGAATTCAATATTTCTTATTCATTTTTGAATTTAAATGAATAAGAAATATTTTTTGCACCAAAAAGTGCAGAGAATGAAACTTTATAACGGTATCCCATGGTGATCTGGGAAGAAGTTCAAATATAATACCCTTTCCATTGCCCTTATTGCTCTGTAATCTTGTATTTTCTTCAAATTATGCATATTTGTGGAGTTGTTGCAGTAAGGCAATCACTATCACTTCTCAGCTGCGATTTACAACCGGTAACTTTTGGTCGAGTTCGAGCTGCATCCTTTTTTTGCTCCAGTTCGTGAAAGGATAATTGTAACTTCTTGACAGAACTCCAGATGAGTAAGTCAATTTGGGTTTTTGTCACAGGCGTTTGAAACGTTTGCCTCGTGCTTTCTGACATTGAGGGGGCAAAAAAATCTATTTGACATACATCCCAGGACAAAGCTGACTGCGAATTAAGAACAGTAGGTAGGGAAGAGAAAGAGACTCAAAATGATATTGTGCTTGTTTCCCCATATTGTCAAAATCCTCCTCTGGAGTAAGTTGGCTCAGCTTCCTGTGAGTAGCTGCATGCAATATCCATCCAGAAACAACAAATATTTCTAGTAAATTTGGAAATAAATTTAACCACAATTTCTTTTTGTGAACCTGCGATCATTCGTATTTTATATAACTCATCAACCCACACAGTCCAGAATTATATTTATGAATCCAAGTTCGTTGTTCTTTCCGTACCTTTTTCTTCTGTGCATGAAAATATCTTTTAATTAGCTGAAATGGGGGAGAAGAAAAGGTTAGTTAGAATAAAAAATCACTACAGAATTATAATTTCGTCGATACATAAATTCCTATCGAAAAATTAAAATTATTCACACCAGATTACAGGTACAAATGAATTTTTTCGCCAAAACTAAAGCGTTAAACGTTTTACAACAAAAGGCAATTTCGTTTCATGAATTATGAGAGAATTTTCCTCTTCATTTTGTTTCCAGTGGAAACTAACCTTTAGAGAAATTCTTTCTTTCACAGAATAGTCACGACTGGCCAATGTTCCCAACTGGGAACGTAGAAATTTAATGAATTATAGGAAATGAATTTCGTATGTATATAATTGTATTTCATATGTTATTATTATTTTAAATGACAATGATGCTTATGACAATTTTAAATATGTGTACGGATGTTTAGAAATTTTGTATAATTTTTTAATTTTTTTAAGGAATTTTTTTGCTACACATGAATTCAAATGTAAAAAATACTATTTTCAAGAATTTCTCTACGTTGTTCATTTTATATATGAAACACAATTTCTGTACCGAAAAATCGACCTAACATTCAATTATAGTTAACCTTTATTCAAAACAATATGGAAGATATTTTATTTTTAAATGAATTTTCAATTCGTTGTTTCTAATTGCGAATCGGCCTGTAAGCAATTAATGAAGCACTACTAAACATTATAAGATTTATTACTTGTTTAGTACAAAGCAAAAGTAGGGAAACGATTCCTAAATTCTTCTCAACATAATAAAAATCAATATGATTGATTTTTTACACGATTTTAAAGGAAATAAATTAATCCCTTTCCATTCTAGTATTTGAATTGCAGAACATTTGAAGCGAACATTTCATTTTATCTTTTGAAAGTTCAATAAGATTTAAAAATAACATTTAACATATGGTTTTCTTGTGAATAATAATTGATTATCGTACACAGGGGCAATTGAAACGGAAAGATTTAGCCATATCTTGAGTTTTATACTTTTGACGATTACAATTTTCTCTCTGTCTATACTTCGTATACGATAAATCAGAAAATAATCACTCATTCTACAGTTCTAAAACAATATATTTGTTTATAGGAAAATATAAGACCAAAAACATAGTCTGAAAACGTTCAACAACAAGAAACCAGCTTATGAACAATCTATTTTACTGTACTTTAAGACAAATATTAAAATACTCTCCATTAGGACAAATATTAAAATGAGACTTTACTAGTGTACATGATTGTTATTTACCCACAAAGTGCAATCTTTATACTAGAGAACAATAGAGACCGAACCATTTATGACAATGTTTGAGCCAAATATGCCACATAGAATTCTTGCAATACATGTGACCAGGAAAATAAATTGCACGTATTTGTCAATTCCATCTGTGTCGCATACGATTGCATAGCCATTTAGTCAGAATGACTGCGGTACCAGTTGTTCATTTTTTCAGCGTGACACTGAATGAATTGGATGTTGTTATTCATTTTGGGGAAGGAATAATTGGTTTTGGCCTTTTATAAGAACGTTATTAAAGTACATTGGAAATTAGTGCATTCAGAAGCGTTAGTATTAGATGAAATCTATAACCTTTTCTTGCATTAGAGCTAGCAAGAGATTGCATGGCCAGTAGGGTGGATCGAAAAGTATAGGAAAAAAAATTTTTTTTGAAATTCTTTTTGGCATGGGGCGGGAAAGTTGTGTCTTAAGTATATTAGTTCATATAATTTTTTTTATTGAAATTCATTCATATCTTCCGGTGCCCCAAGCGCCTCAAAAATAGTTAAAAATTGAATTTTTTATGAAAATTTACAATTTTTTTTGTTTTGTTTTGAAAGTATTTTTGGCATGGGCTGGAAAAGTTGTGTCTTAGGTATATTAGTTTACATATATTTTTTTATTGAAATCCATTCATATCTTCCAGTGCCCCAAGTGCTCCAAAAATAGTTAAAAATGACATTTTTTGGGGGAAATTTATAAAAAAATATTTTCAAAATTTCCTTTAGCGCTGGGTAAGAAAGTTTTGTTTTGGGTATATTAATTTGCGTTTTTTTATTATTATTAAAGTTCATTCATATCTTCTGGTGGCCTTAAAGCCCCCCCCAAAAAAGATAAAAATTGACATTTTTACAAATATCTATTAAAAATTGTGAATTAATGAAAAATATTTGAAAAATTGGCAGATTATTCAAGTATTAAAGTGTAAACTTATAAATAATTATAATTTTATAATAATACATGAAGTATAAATTTAATAGTCAAAGCAATAAATCACAAAACTTATAAAAAGTGAACTTAATCACAGATTTTTTTAATTCTATTAATTTGAAGATTTACATATTTCTAAAGGATGTAATCCTTTTTGTATTATAATGCTTGATAAGACTTCTTGATTGTATCCTATTCAATATGAAGGCGTGTCTCTTCTCTTCTCCATATACACTTTCCGACGCTTCAAACACTATGTGAAAACACCTTTCTACAGCTTGGGTATGGCATGGATATTTTGACCATTCCTCTGTCTAACTTTTACCATGTTCTCTATTTATTTAAATGGCACATTCATCAAAAGAGGTGGTTCAAATGTCCAACTCGTTGCCAGTTAATAAGTGCAAAAAGATCCTTTGCTTTAAAGTCTATTTTTGGTACTTGAAAAATTCTTATTCTGATAATCCTCTGTTTTCATATCTAGCAAAAATTAGTTTTCGTAGTGCTAAAGACTTCATATTCTCTCTGTTATTTGTGAGAATTGACAATAGCAAATTTTCTGGATGACAAAAGAAACTATTTCGTTGAATAAAAGTGTGTACTATATTTCTTAAATTGGGTTCCAAATATCTAAAAAATGAAATAAGTCTCCAAATATGCAGCGCTCCTTCTGTTATGGAGGGATTTGTCTTGACATGAAACCATACAGGTTGCATATACCTTCATAATATGTGTTGCAAGAATAATAAGATTGTCAGATAGTTTTTCTGTGACCACATACAGCCTTAAAATTCTACCTGCAATTGTTAGCCACCTTGAGTGAACAATTGGACCAGGCTTTCTTAATGCCAGATCAGAATAACATTCACCACGTGATATCGCTAGGCAAATATCATATAGATATTGCTGATCATTGCTGAGAACCATTCTATCTATATTATGTGGCATATTCTCCAAATTTATTGAAGAAAAAGGAGCTACAGATAGTTCCTCGTAGGTTTTAATTGCTTTACGAAGTGGTCGACAAAATTCTTTAGGACCAGCTGTTGCCCATCCAAAGAGTTTTGTAGATGACGGAGGGGTAACTCATTTGTTTGAAGCAAACAAATTCACCATTGTAATGGTCTATTGAGGCACGTTCCATCAAGCGAATAATACCTCCCTTGTGCCCAGTATTAACATTTGTTCCATCGCATCCAATTGCTGTTAGCCCATTTAAACGCATATTATGTGTTCCAAAAAATTGAGTATTGCTTCTTTTATGGCTTTAGCTCCTCCTGTTGTAGCAGTAACATGTCCGATATACACAGGTAGGTTCGTTTACAAGAGTGTAATGCTCCTCTTTCGTGGTCTTTGGGTAGTACCTTGTGTCCTTCTTAATTAGCACTTTTGTGCTGTCTTTCCTCCCATCGAAATATAATCCGATTAAAAGAGACAACGACACTGTTAACTTAGTAGACCTTGCAACTGCATTTTAAAGCTTTTTACGCTGTCTACGAATTTTATTGCGATCTACCACTTGCGAAGCCTCGCCTTCGTGTACAATTCCAATGTCTTGTAGAACAGCACTGGCAAATAAAGTAGCTGTTCTATCTGAAACTCCGTATCGATCACATTCCATTGCTAAGGTAAGGAAATCTAAACGATTTTATTATTGATATTCCAAGGTAATTACATCCGTAAATGTATACAAGGGCGAAGACATAGTGTTGAGCTCAAGCAGCTCCTTGGATTGAGCATGAGCAGCATCATTTTTAACCATTTTACGTTTTATTCTTTTGTCTTCCATCTGTTTTCTTTTTTCCTTTTCTCTTTTTTTCATTAGCAATTACTTCCACTTCTCCAATAACCATTTTCCTTTCTAATATTCGATCTTTTATAAACAATCACTTAGCAAGTGAAATGTTCATGTCTTCTTGAAATTTACATTTATCGAAATTTGAACACTCACAAAATGTGATATCGAACAAACACGATATTTTTTCAGTACGATAATTTTCCAATTTTTGTTGGTATTTTTTATCATTCCTTCGCCCTCTCCTCTACGTTTCTCTTTGTAAAATCGTTTCTTTAACACATTTTTAATTTTTGATTTTTAATTCGAAATTTGGATAAAAAATGTTTTTTCAAATATTTAAGCGTTTTGGGGCACCGGAAGATATTAAACAAAGTTGAAAAAATTTTGCATATATGCTAATACACTTAAAAGACAACTTTTGCACCCTATGCCGATTATCTTATCCAAACTTTGATTTTTCGATCCACCCTAATGGCCAGGTTTCAATATAAGATTTCATTACTATAAAAATTCCTGAGATTTTTATTAATATTGATATCAAATGTAACTGCATGTAGTTTCAAAAAACTTTTAAAATTTTGGAAAAGAATAATCATCTTAAAGAGTTTCGAAATGTGAAGCCCTGGTTTGTTTAAGAGAGAAAATAACACAATGAAAAAAGTTTTCCTATTTTAACTGTTGCACACTATAAAATACATTTCTCTACAGTTGTTTTCTTTTAAAATTATATTCTTGCTTTCTTAAATAAAACTAAAATTCTATTATAAATTAATTTTATCTTACTTTATCTTTTGATAAGCTTACTTCTATACTCAGTATTTGAAGTTATCAGTATTGAAAGTAATGAAATACACTTATGTGACCGATTTGTCAAACACCAGGTAAAATTCGCAATGAATGTTCATTGAAATGACGTCTGAAACCTGTTATCCCTCTATCTGGAAGACGTAATTTACATGTCGTAGCACATCGACCTGCATTGGTGCACACAAAATATTCCCCGATATATTTTTTTAAAAAATGTAAAAAAAATCAATTCAATGTTAATTTACTATCAGAAAATAATCCCATAGCGTAATAAAAATAATTCGACGATGTGAAGAAAACCGAGAGGTGAATTAGTGTTTATGCGTTGTATAAATGTACAAAGAAAAAATTTACTTTGTAATACTCAACAAATTTTAATATGATAAATTTTCATTACTATAAACTTTAATTTCCTTAAAGAGTTCATAAGAATTTCAGGGATATATTTTTTTAAACGGTTATATAAGTTAATCTTCTTTCCAAAGAAAATGAAATAGATTTTTCATGCATGATAATAAAAAAGAATATGAAGGTTGGAATGGTACAAGATTTGCATTAATAGCTTTATATCTTCCCTTTAATTCGAGATCACTAAGCTTAACATATTTAATTATTTTAATGTGGCAACAAAAAATTTCTTCCTGAACAAAACAGAAAAAATTTAAATGTACCTGTAATTACAGAAAAGAAAAATATATTCATCTATAGCTGTGTTAATTAGATAATTTCTATTTAACATTTAACTTAGTAGTAGAGAATATATATAACAAAATTCTCCCTAGATAATTTTGTCAGATGTATAAACTTCTTATGAGTTCGCTTATCATATTTTATAAATTTAATGAAGCAAAATTTCTAATTGAGAGGAGTAATAGCTTACAACCGTTTCTATCACTTCAAAACCATAATATATTATATAACAGAGCATTAAATATCGATATTTGAATGCGTATTCTCCATTAAGGCTACACAGTACCCTAAAAATGACAAAAATATCGAAAAATTTTTTTTTGCATTTTTCGATGGCCCATACGATTGGGAAACTTGAGTCCAAATTTTGGATCTGATATCCAAATAGTTTTAAAGATTTTAAAGTTTTCTGAGTGTTGGCAGTCTCAAAATTTGACAGAGTGGTTAGTTTCGTTTTCATTTTGAAGCATTTTTCCATTCTTAAAATAAATTAATTAAAAATATTTTGTAAATAAATCAATTCTTTGGGTTAAATGGTTATCATAACTTCGTTGTTCACTACCCAAATCGTTTCTGTTTGTTTATATTTTGCGTTCTTATTGAGTTCTCATTACTATCTAACTGATATTCATAAAAACGACTTTTTCAAGACCAATATAAATTTTTACACAGAGTTTATTTTATTTAAAGCTTTGCAGTACAATATTATTGTTTTTCATTCATTTTTCTGGTGATAAAATGCCACTATCGAAAAGTTACTCGAAGACTCGTTAAGAGACAAAATGTTTTGAAAAGCTGGCAGACTAATTGCATAATATTTCAAATAAGAAAAAAAATATTCAATCATATTGCGTTAAAATAGTGTTTTAGTGCATTTTATAAGTTGGGAAATAGCATAATAAAAAATTAGAGCTCTACATGCATTATTAGTTTTGGTTTCATGCCTTTACAAACTTTAAATGCATTTTTCTCAGATTTTTATTTTTGGCGATGCAAGTGTTTTCTATTCCCTAAGGCTTTTTTCTGTTCAAGATAGAGTCTTGAAATTTCTTGTAGATACTTTCATATATATGTTCCATAAGAATTAGCATGGATTTAGGCCTGAGAGTTCTAGTTATTTTTTTTAAAAAGTTCAAAGTTGATATTTTTAGAATTTTCATGTTTTTTCACAAAAAAAACTATCAAAAATTAAAAAAGAGCTATGCAAACTTTTGTTCCCAACAATACAAGAAGTTTAATTCACTTGAAATAACTAAAAAATATTAAAAATTGAGAATTTTATAAGAGTTTAAAAAAACTTTAAAAATTTCAATTTTTTCAATTTTAAAATAATAGCTCTTGCTAAAATGACGTTTTTAAATCGGAATCTATTTATTAATATAATCCAAAAATAAAGTCAATTATTTATTTTATTATTACTGCCTCCAAAAAAAAGTTTTGAAAAAGGGTACTGTGTAGCCTTAAATTAAAATAATGTGTTGCGACTTCCGAAGAACTAAATTATGTTAAGTTTTCCAGTTTTATTTAGAGAGTACACAGCAATATTGAAGGTGATTTATATTAATGATGACATAAAAATATCTTTTTCTCATTCAAACAGCTACTTCTTTTTCAACCAAAAATGATTCTCCCTTTTAAATTATGCACGGCTGACTGTTTTAGATGAATCGAGCTCACTTTTTTCTGTATTCAGTAGATCACAGGAAATACCTCTGCAAGGGAATTTATCTTCTTAAGAACCATTAATCATAATATGGACGAAGATTGCGATATTTTTATTCCAAGAAGAGCAAAAATTCACTTTCATAAAGTGATATAAGGCTACATATACTGGGAAAACTAAATATGTGCGAGAAGTTGATGTTCTGTTACAGGATTGGATTGACATTTCTTTAGCAAGTGAAAAGACTCGAATTATTGCTTAAATTATGAGACTAAATACCTCTTTGCTCGAGGTAAAGAAAAATGTACTGACGGTAAAGAAAAAAAAATCTTATTTCTATAAATATCGCTTAATAGGCCGTTTCAAAAACAATTAGTATTTTTTGCATAACTTTCAACGTTCGCTTCAGATTATTTTAATATTAAAGAGTGAAAGACATTTTTCAGTTTCAATCATGAAAAATATTATAGTCATTTAATCAGCCATATTTATTTTTTGAATTTTTTATAACACAGATCAAGGAAAATTATTTCAAATCTAGATTTCTAAACATTTTTCTAATTTTGATATTTTGTGAGAAAAAGAAATTTACGAATCCAAATGTAAAACATGCAGGAATATCCTTTATCCTTCGGATGTTACAAATTCTATACCAGGAGAACTTTTATAATTCTTTTGGATTGTAAAGTTGATCTTTCAAAACAATTAGCATTTATTTCTCCCATAAACTACCCTGTCCCTCCCCTATTCATGATCGATCATTTTTATACACTTTTAATTAACCTAACATCTTTTATGTTTGTAACGATGGAATTTTGTAACCGATTTTTTACTTTTTACTGATAGTGTGTGTTTGAAAATTTGTTTACATTTCTGTTTTCAAAATTAAACTGATAACTGGCTTGGCGCAGGGTGGCCTCGTTTTGGTCTTTAATCTACAAAAATATTCCATTCATAGATCATTAATATTAAATTTATATTTTTACTAAATTTTCGAAATTATTCCCCTACAGAAAGATGAAATCTTTTTCAACAATGCATTTAATATTCCTGCATGACAAGAAACACTACCAACAGAAACAATACTAGTTATTGATCACCAAAACGATAGATTGTTAAGTAAAATTTGTTGCTACAATGCATCTAAGTATTGTTAATAAAGATGAAACGAACAGCCAACAATTGAAACAATATACCAATAACTGTTCATTACAACAATATATACACAATGCGTGTCAGTCAAGAATAACAATGATTCTTCACATTTGGTGAAAAGTTTCTGAACTGTTAACTACTTTCACTGCGCTGATTTTGTGATTATCTCAGACATTCTAATTTTTTGACTTGCTTTGTCGGATATTATCAAAAGGCAATTTCAGCCTTCATCATGGCACCGAAGATACTCAAACGAATCCGCCAGGCTTTGTAAGTAGTAGTTTTATCTCGTATCTAAAACCCACTAAGAGAACAGATTTCTTTATAATTGTCAGTCGAAACTTGCAACTTCTAATATATTTCTATAGAAATAAGTGTTTTCACTCGAAAACGTTTTTAATTATTTCATAAACTACAAATAACTTTAATTAAGCCCCAAACCAAAACTCAACCAATTTGAAACGATTTTGTAATTACTTCAAAACTGGATGACTGGATATAGTCAGTAACTTTTAAAGATTGTTTCTTAATGCATATTTGTAATGATTATTGTAATCAAGACATAAAATTCATATCTTAGTGTAAATTTAGCATTGTTAGAATATAATTGTCCGGATGTTTCAGGTTATAAATTACAGTAGAACCCCGGGAATCTTAAATTATTTGGGCTGAACTTTGTTCGAATTCAAGGGAATGCTGTAATATAATCGATAATATACTCTTGGTATACCAAATTCAGTAGAGTATTGGCTCTGACTGCTCTATGAACGCGTACGGAAAAAGCACGCGTCGATTCGCAAGTTACAGTGGCAGGCTGTTTGAGGGTAAAACGATGATAACTGAGTTTTTTTCCTACTTAAAAAGCAAAAAATTTCTTAAAGATCCATTCGAATACTTCTTTTAAGTTAGGAATAATCGTTAGCTTTGTTTCTGTTTCGTAATTGCTATTTTTCTTTCATTTTTCGAATTCCTGGGTAATTTCCGGTGTTCTACTGTAATTTATAAATACATGTTGCACGAAGTCAACTCATGTTTGGGAGTAAGTTGACACACATTCCTTTATTACCATATTTATTTATAAATTACAGTTGAACTATAGTAGAAGTATATCAATTTTTTGACAAGAAGGGGGTGAGTTGACCCATGAACCTATTGTTTCTAAGTCGCATCTTGCATATTTCGATCAAAGTAGTTAAACATAAAATTTCAAATTATTTCTAAAATATTTACAGTATAAGCCCCATATACAAATGAGATAGGATGGAGGTGGATGATTTAAACCCGAATCTGATCAGAAAGAACTACACATTCAGAAACGCAGTCATTACGAGTAAGAGAGCGATGGGAATAAGATATTTATTACCTCTGGGCAGAAAAGCCTTCATTTAAGAATTTTTCGCCGAGATTGCGGAAGGGAATGTTTTACATTTGCGAATCAGCACATGTACATCTAGTATTTAAAACAATTGCAGTTGTGATGCCGGCGCAAGTGTGGCGTCTCTACCCAACTAAGAATACATAAGGTAAGTGTTGTAATCCCCTAAAAATTCCACCAACAGATTTTGAGGAATTTCCACATTTAAGACCTCACTGAGTCCAAAAATAAACATTTTGGGAAACATTCTCTTTCCTTCCGTTCTGTGAACACGATAAATCGAAAGTGAATTGAGCTAGAGGAATGAAATTCGATATGTGGTCTGTGCACTAAAATTATAGATTTTTATTGAATTTTGAATGAAATCCGTCAACGGGAAATCCATCTGCCCGTCCCTAGAGAACCACAAATTGCCACACAGCAAACGAATTTAAGTGTATAAATGCGTTGAAACACGATAACGCGAAAACGATGAAGACTAGATAGATGAAATCCGGCATTTGATTTAATTATATATAACTCACAACTTATTTTCTAATCTCTACTAATAATAAAGGAGAATGTGTATGTGTCTGTATGCGTGTTGGATCTCCACATGGTAAACCGCTGAACCTGCAACTACG
Source organism: Araneus ventricosus (assembly GCA_013235015.1). Lineage (NCBI taxonomy): Eukaryota > Metazoa > Arthropoda > Arachnida > Araneae > Araneidae > Araneus > Araneus ventricosus. Next base: position 15,086 of record BGPR01007981.1, on the reverse strand, counting down.
AAATTCGGCATAAACATACTTTGGAGTGTGGGAATGAACATCTCGGAGCCGTTTTCATTAAAATTCCAATTAAAAATTTAATTAATTACAAATTAAGCGAAATTTTGGTATTTTTCTTTGATAACTTGTGAAATTACTATGCCACATAATTAATTCTTGCACCATCTATAATTTCTGAAAATTAAATTTTGAATGATATTCCTTAAACTGGAGTACTATTTTCTCTCTGATTTTAAATAATTTTTAAAATAATTTTTCGTATAATTTACAACAATGCTTTTCATTATTGCATGCAATTCAATACCATTTTCATTCTTAAAACAAATATTTAATTTCGTATTCCATTTCCATTGCTCGATGTAAAGGTAACATATAAATGGAGTTTCTTTTCTTTTTTATTTCAAAACTTTTTCTGTGAATTCTGTAAACAAAGTCCTCTAAGACAGTAAATACATAAGGAAATGTATCCAGTAAGCTGAATGATTATGGTTGTCCAACCATTATAATGCTGAAATAGAATTCAGATTTAGCAAGAGGAATAAGAAGGTGAAGTTGTCGCCGACAACTTACATTAGATGTTACTTGACACTGACAGTTTCATGACTCCAAAAAGGACATTCATGTACACAATAAACAGTACATGTGCAGAGCTGATAAAAGAACCCGTGATAACTGCCTATCAAAATTTGAAGTTATAAATTATTTTTTTAACCCTTTGCGGACAGGTAACTTTTTAGAGCACTCGGATCAATTTGGCGCACTTTATGCTCCAGTCCATTTTGTTCCAACTCTAAGCTTATTTAATTATGCATAACTTCATTTTTTACGGTATTACAACATTATAGGATGAATAGAAGTATGACACAAAAATTTGTGTAATGGGTTTGAGTAGTTATTACCTTCGTGAACTGGAATGTCCTCCACCTCAGTTTCAGAATAATTTTCTTTTTCCTTGCACTCAGTCACTTATCCATCGAGGCATAATACATCGGATTCGTCCTCTGCTGTTGTTTTCTTGCTTAATATTTTCCAAACAGCTCTACTTTTGCTCTGGAGGGATAATTTCTCGTTGGTTCGAGATAGACAGGTTGGGATATGGAGAGCGTTTCATGCACTTTCAAGCGCGATCAGACAGAACTGACTGATTCATTGTCAGTGGAAACTATCAGAGCAAGTAGGAGGAATGTTAATACAAGGTTACATGGGTGGCGAGCTGCCGAATTTTTGTAGTTTTTGTTCAGCTTATCAGTCATACCCACTGGCGCACTCTATACGCCATACTTATCCTTAAAGGGACCATGAACATCAAATTATGCAAAAGAAATTCAAGTGAAATTATATTCCTGGCGAGCAAGATGGTCAACAAAGGCGGTTAGTTATATATTATTTATTTAAACTGTCGAATATTAAAAATAAATCATCATTGCCATTTTATTTAAAAATTGTCATTTAATAGTACTGTTTTAAGTTTTAGACCCAGGTTTCCATAATTCTATAATTTGGATAAATTGAATTTTTACACTTGTCCCAACAGATTTCAATAAGTCAATTTCCACTCTGATTCGTTTATATTTACATATTGTTGCTTTCTAAATTTTTCATCACTGTTTCTCTATCGTTAAAATTTTTAGGGTGATAAAACTACTTTAATATTTTGAACTTTCTGTTATTAGAACGTGGATATTAGACTAAATATTCCTATGCTCTTATATAATATGTTCTCATTCTGTAAACCTACTGCTTGACAATTAGGTTTTGTGAGGTACACAACTCATTTCTGTTCTCTGAATTTTAGTTAGTACTTTTAACAGTTTTTTATTTAAGAAAAACCTATAAATGGGGCCCTAAAAACTTCTCAATTTCCAAAAACTGTGCTTAGCATAGAAATGGAACAAGAGATATGTAATGTTGTTATTAGGTATAAATAGAGATTGAAAGAAATAATACTTGTAAGCCCCCATATATCGAGCTTCCATTCATTGAAAATTTCTATGTATCCAACTTTACCAAGGAATACTGTATTTGAAATATTAAAAAAAGTTTTCGTGTGTTCAATAAAATTATGATTTACTATTTATTTTTTAACACCCATGCCTATACACTCACCCATTTTCGAACGGAGCATTTTGACGGTCGGTGGGAAAGGGTACAAAAAATGAAAGTGTTACATAGTCTAAACATTCATAAAAAAGATTCAAAAGATATGCATAATAAAAATAAAGGGAAAAAATAATTATATATCGTCGTCGTACTGTCAGAAGTCACCTAGCCTTTAAACACCTTCTGACGGCCTAGAATCTTAAAATCATTTTTTCGTGATAGAAACCTGTTGTCTGAACATCAGTAAATCAACGGTCTAAGCAAGAAATCTGTAAAATTATTTTTATTATTTATAATAACGACTCAAAAATAAATTTTAATTTAACCGCACCTCGCGACTATAGTTTTGGACTTTGTGACTTCTGCCTGAACGACGATGATATGTTTCATATAATACATGTTGTTCGTATATTTTGGGACCCATATCAAAATTAAAATAATAATAATATTAAAACAATTTATTCTTTTTAATGATAGCACAAGTTCAAAAGTTTTTTTCAGATAGGTAATATGCCTTTACGGTGGTCAAGGTGGTCGAAAATTATTGGAGTTCTCCCAATTTTGACAGTCATTGTCTGCAAAATTATTGAAACCAGTATAAAACAAGGACATGCATTTTTAGGGCATTTCACTCCCTTTAACTTGTTAGACCAATTGTAATTATAAAGTGAATAATTTTTGAAAATTTCGAAAAAAAATTAAAAAATGTAAACAGAAAACGCACATTTCCATTTGCTGAGCTGTAGCAATTGCGTATGGAAATGTCTCGCTGTAGCAAATTTCGAACGCCGTAATGGCACGCCACCTGTCTGAAAAAAATTTTATTTCTCTTTTTTATTTTTCTTTTATTTTCTCTTACATTTATTAGAAAACAAAGTTTTAACATATTTTGTTTTTTGATTAATTTTTGAAATGGGTTCAATAATTTATGACAAAGTTGTATTATAAAGACACGGTAATTCAGAAAATCAAACGCAGCAATTGTCAATTTGCTTCGAAATCATTTTTATAATGTACTTCCCGTAAATTAAAGCATTTGCACACTTTTGTCACTCTTCTAGAAATGATATCATTCTTCATTTTTTCCAATAACATGTAACGTAGTTAATTTAGAAGTTAATGTTTATTCATTAATGCAGCAGATAATGTTTCGCTCACCTAACGGTCATTTATTTATCTTTAATCTCGAACAAAATGAAATCACATCAAGTATGTGTAAAAGAAACTATTGTTTAATGTTCGCTTATAATTTGATTTAGGTTTGATGAATTCAATGTCAAAAATAAAAGAAAATTGTAAAATGATTTAATTAGTGAATTGTTATTACTCAGTTATATATGTCCGTACTTTGTGTTTTCAGTGATTGCAAGTAAATAATTTTTAAGGCCTTGAACTCACTCGAGGTTAAACTGCCGTACAATGTACGTATTGAATTAATACAGAATTATGCGTACGTTATGCACTGAATGCGTTACAAGTGAAGTGTAGGGGTTTTAATGAAAAGATTTATTGTACAATTTTTTTTATTCAAAGTCATGCTTACTGTTTGTTTATTGAAATTATTATTTCATTGAAATGTGACCTTTAAAAATAATTTAGAATTTAATAATAATTATTATTACCTTATTCGTTAAAATGACTCCCACTTTATTTTCTATTATATATTATTTATTTAAACTGTTAAATATAAAAAATAAATCATTGCAGCCATTTTTAGTTAAAAATTATCGTCTCCTATTGCTATTTTAATTCTTCGACCCAAATATAATTTATTCAATAATTTTGATAAATTGAATTTTCAGTATTGTTATATCAGCTTAGAATTATCCAACCTGCACTATAATTGGAGATTTTTCTCTAATAGTTTAGAAAATTTCGGACTAAAATTCTGAATTTCTATTGCTACAAACTTGTTGAAAAGAAACTGATGACGTAGTAGACAACAACCACAATTGAACATATATATATATATATATATGTTCGAATTCGCAATTGTTAGATTTAACAAAGAAAATTGATTGATTTTATTTCATTAATGATTTTTATCTTTGCGTTTACAACGTGCCAATTTATTTTGAGATTTATAGAACTTATTTTTAAGAATTTGCGTTGATTTAGTGTGCTTAAATGAAACATTTTGTCTTAAAGTGGCTAAAGAATAGAATGTAATGTATTTTTATTTCTTTTTTCTCACGGTTTGTCTTTCGATCATGTTTTCGTTTCATTTGCATATTGTTGATTTTTAAATTTACTTCACTACTGCGTTTTCACAGAAATATTTTGAGTGGCAAAATTATTTTTATATTTTTAACTGTCTTGGTCCGTGAATATAAGAAGAAATTTTTCAATATGTTTACAATATAAGATTTTCATTTAAAAATCCCCTGATTGAGGATAAGTGCTTGTGAGGTATACAAAGTTGAGATCTGTTTACAATATTACTGTAAGAACTTTTCTAATTTTTTATTTAAGAAAAATGCTTTCAAATGCTAAACAGAATGTTAGCACAAAATAATCTTTGCCTAGGCCATGACTTTTAAAGCTTGATGTGTAGATAACTTTTCTTGCTCTGTTTTTTCTATAGGAATAACGAAAAAGCTTTATAAAAATCTTATTTACACATTGTTAAATTTATATATTCGTGATTTATAAATTTTTTTCACTGCTTAGCTTTCGCAAAAAAATTGAGAATGACAAAAACTGTTTTTAAATTATTAACTTTCTCTATTTTATCATTGATTATTAGAATACTTTTTCTACACGTTTATGCTATATAATTCTGTTTACAAACTCAATGATTAAGGATTGTTTTTTTTTGAGGTATTGAAAATTGATTACTGTTTTCTCAATTTTGGAAAGCACTTTTCCGAATTTCTTATTTAAGAAAAGCCAATAAATTCAATAATGGTCAACAGAGATCTTAATCTCAAGAACTGTAACTTTGAATGAAAATGGAGCTTGAGATATGTAATGTTCTCACTAATCAGGGCATTAACTATCACTCAATTCTACGGAAATTCGTATAGGATGTCAGGGTCCTAAACCTGATGGCATATTTATCCTAAAAATAAATTACCTTTATTTCTGTAGTTTGTGTTCCATATTCATAGTGCTTCCCAAATTGTTGAGTCATTGCAAAAAAAACTTATCTCAAAAGGGTTGAATTCAGTTTTACTTTAGATTTTTAGGAACAAGAATATTCTCTGAACGGATAACTTTTAGAATGAAAGAAAAGTTGAGTCTAATAAATGGCGTAGAAAGCAGAAAAAGCATTCAAAAAATATTCTCGAAAGGGATCTATTTCGTTAACTTTTAGGTTTGTTAGAGTGAGCATTGCCTTAGAACGGAAATATTTAAGTGAAAAATATGAGTTGAGCTTAATAAAAGACATACAAAGCAGAAAGAGCGTTAAAAATGTCGTATCGAAAAGGTTCAATTGAATTTACCTTCACTTTTTTTAGATCGATTATAGCTTCTGAATAGAAAACTTCTAAGGTGAAAGGGTAATTAAGCTTCGTAAATGAGGTAGAAAGCAGAAAGAGCATTGAAAAAACTGTGCTTTTAAAGGTTGAATTCAGTTTACTTTTAGAATTTTTTAGAGTGAGTATAGCCTCTGGAAGGAAATCTTTTAGGTTGAATTTGAAGTTAAGCTTAATAAACGACGTAGAAAGCAGAAAGAGCGTTGAAAACAAAACTCGTCATGAAACCAGAGGGAGTAGACTCCCTTAAACTTTCTCGTGCACTTTCTAAGTGGAGATTCGTCAAAATCTCGAGCTCGAATTCTTTTTGACGATTACAATAATTTCTCTTTGTAAACTTCATATACGAGAAAGTAAAAAATGACTTCAGTTTAGACTTCACTTGTTTAGAGCTAGTATATACTTGAACGGAAATATTTTATGTTGAAAGAGAGAAGTTGAGCTTAATAAAGCAGAAAGGACTTTGAAAAAAATATCATCTCGAATGGTTTGAATTCAATTTACCGTTAGATTTCTTAATGTGAGTAAAACCTCTGAACGGAAAGATAAGTTTAACTTAATAAATAGTTTAGAAAGCGTAATGAGAAATGAAGACAAAGGAGAAAAGTGTAAAATTTCGTAACAGAAACACAAGTACGTTATTTATTAGTTTTGGAAAATCCATGTTAATTATACACACAATTTTAAAAATAAATTTCATTTATTGTATGTTTATTTTATGTCTTTTATAATACTCATTAGTCTACCATACTTATAAGGGTAAAAGAATAAAAAATCATTTATTTTCCAGATGGCAGATTTGCTGCATCACATTTGATGATGATGATGTTATTGAACCTCCATATGGAGAAAATCTTCCTCTGGATTCTGAAGAAGAATACATAAGTCGAATGGTAAATGTTTCGAATAACTTTTGTAATTTTTTCAGAACACTGCGAAATAATTGATTTAAGACGAAAATTTCAATATCTAAATAATTTTTAAACTTTTCATAAGAATTGTCAGATACGTGAAATAGCTAGTAGCTTGTGAGAGACATAAAGATGGATTCGGAGTTAATATCGTTTTCCTAAACATTATAAAACAATAGTTTTCTAAATTGCTTGCCTTTCAAGGGACTGTCAAAAAAAAAGACGTATCTATGAAAAGATGTGTAAATGAAATTTTAATAATCATCTTTCATTATTACAAATTTAATTTAATTTATTTAAATGCTATAATATTAATTTTTTATGATAATGTATTACTACACTGTATGGACGTATCTACGAAAAGACGTGTGAGCGTAATTTTAACAAATATCTGTCATTATTACAAATTTAATGCAATTTATTTAAGCGAAATAATTTTACATTTTTTCATGATAATATATTTCTTCAGAGTATGGAAACAATAATTAAATTTTAAAATAATACATTTATACTAAAATTGAGAAAACATTTATTGTATACCTTGAGTACTAATAATACATTTCATAGTTTATACGATTTATGAGTATGCACATATGCCTTTCTTTGAAATTTGTAGGGAGGAAAAGGATATTATTTCCCCCTTGATTTCTAGCAAAATGAGTGATGGGGATAAATGACTTCAAAATGGGAATAACGACGTATAACCAATTACTTTTCGCTTAATCTACGAATGAATCCTTTCATTAAAATGCCTTATTTGTACAAGATATTGTGCGATATCTACACGACGTTATCAGGTAATTTGAATTATGTACAATATCGTGATGAAATATTAAAAATAATGTAGATTCTCTTGTGCTTTTAGGGTAGTAACACACATGAGATAGCCGGCAGCGTATGAAAATTTAAAGATGTATTTCGAGTTAGTCTTTCGAGTGTTTCAAAACATGATAAAGCTGTGATTGTGTGAATTACTTACCTTATATATGTTATATTTTGAATTTTCTATGTATATGCGGAAGAATTTTAACAGAAGATGTGTAGAGAAAAAATTGGAAACATCAGTTGCAAAATACTCTGCATACAAACAGTAAAGGACGTGTTAAGAGATTTTATGGTCATCTGCTTTACACGGCGGAAATGCAAAATCCATTAGACTTATCAGGATGTTTGGTTTAGAATAAGGACATTGAGGAAACCATTAATAAATAATAGGATAAAATATCGGGCTATGAGTTGTGTAGATGAGTTTAAAACAGCTTGAATCTACTCCAAATAAAATATTAAGATTTTGAAAAGAATAAAATAAGCCTTTTTGAAGGTGTTCTCCTATTATCTGAGCGGAAATTTTGTCTTCATAACTTTTAAGTAAATTATTATGATATTTCGAATTTAAATTTGAAATAATAAATTTGAGCTCAGGAAGGTGTAATGCGTTGTTTAAACACATTCAAACAGAAAACTTCCATCTCTAAACAATCCCTGTAGTTGGCATGATATCCAGTGCTTGTCGCGAAGAAAGTTATTCTTACTGCGTTTTTTTCTATATGAATGACGAAAGAGTATGTAAAATCTATTCTACATTATCATTATTATATAAATTAACTTTATTATAGCTAAATATTTCTGGTAATAGATATTTGGAAATAGGACTAGATTTAGGCATTCAGAATTATTGAAACAAATAAATAGTTGGTGACTACCGATAATAAAACAAGCATTTAATAAATCAGAATTTAATTGAATATTTATGGTTTTATCGAACTTCATTTCTTTAGTGTTTCAATTTAGTAGATTATGACCTTCATTGTGTTCCGAAAAAACCATTATACTGTTGATGGTTTCGTGAAAATCAAAGTCATTCTTTCCATATCAATATTAGAATGATAAATATGGTATAGGTCGCCGAAATCTGATATGTAAAAGTAAAATTTATCTCCATTTTGTTTCGTTCTAAAAACGAATTTCTTTCAAATCCTTAACATATTTTTATAAAAACGATATTTAATTTTAGGTTCCTGAGAAAGAAATGATGAAAAATGTTTTGGATTGGATTAATGGATGCGATTTTGAAAAGTAAGATACCTGATTTTTTTGTAATACTTCATCATTTTAATTGATAATTTTATATTAAAATATACAAAACTAGCGGAAAGCATATCAAATTTGAAATGCGCGAGTTATTTTCAGTTAATATGAATACTGTGACCCAATCATTTGTAGTCAATCATCGGATGTACAATCTTGGGAAGTCAAATATAACATTGAGGACTTGATCACGACACCACGTAGGGGACTGTCAAGAAAGTGATGAAGTCGAAAATGACTTGGGCTCATCCCATTTCACAGAAATCTAATAATTATTTGCAGAATTCGTCTGTGTTTTTTTTGTTCGGAATTTTTGCGTAAATTTCGATAAAAATAAAATGTATAATTGGGAAAATATATTGGCTTTCTTACAAAATACCCAAATTTTCCCCATATTTTTATTAACCTACAGTTTTTTCAACCACATTATACAAAACACGTAGAATACATGACAATATGTTAAAGAGAAATTGTAATAAAATTTGAAGTTAAAAAGTTGATCATTGAAGTAAATATGGATATTTTTAGTGAATAATTTTTTACTGCGCATGCGCGAAAAATAGTATAATATTTCTATTATGATTTGGAAGCCTGATATATAGGATAGCTTATAACAATTCTAACCTAATACCATTAAGTTTAATTCCATTCATACCATTAACTTCCGAGTTTCATTTCAAGTTCTTCAGAATTTTCAAAAAAATATCTTCAAAGCTAATTTTGCATTAAAGCATTTCTTTAAAGTATGCCGAATAACTTTTTTTCAAATTGAGTTTTCTATGTCTACTTACAATCAACGTGAATGCGTATGTTTTAGAAGGTGCTTTGTACGTAAATCTTTAAGCGTAGAACTACGAAATTTGGATCAAATCTACTTTTACTATCTTGAAGATTTTTTTCTAATTTGAATTAATTACTTAAATTTAATTTTAATTACTTAATGTTTAAACGAAATAAAAGCGCATGCGCATCCACTGATGGCGTTCCACAAGGTACATTGTCAGACGCAAAATTATGAAAATTTCAATATAGCAACTTTGGAGTTTGGAAATATGCAATTCGGAACTTTTTTCGAAATTTTAATTAATATTCATGCAAAATTTTGAGTGTGTTCGGTAAAACTTTCTGAAATATCCGTGTATAAAAATTAATTTTATTATTTGAAAAGACTATTTTTTCAATGATACCAAAATAGATATAGTACAGTTATTTCTTGTCGTTAAAAATATTTTTATAAATGCATATATACCTTGCAAAAATGCATTATATTGTTCCAGCGGAATCCAAAGTGTTTTATATTGTTAAACAATTATTTGATTGCTTCTTTCTTTTGCATAGTTAGAAAGTCAAAAGTAAAGATTTTATATATATTTTCCATATTCTCAGGCAATGTCGATATGAATATTTACTTTCTTTTTCTATTTCACCAAATAGTTTTCTGAAATCTATTAACAAAGGCCTCCAAGGTGTTAAAAATCATATCCTTTAGTTTGAAATATTATACTCGATATTCTTTAGTTTCTTTAACAGCATGTTTTTATCCAGCTAACATGTCGTTTAACTTGCTCATTCAAAACAAGCAAAATTTGTCACAAAATTTTAATGATGGAATCAATTGTGCGTTTTCCCATACGAAATAAGAAAGTGAAGTCGCAGCATCGCCTAAGACAACTTGGAATTAGATGTTAGATGACACGAACAGTTACTTTTTCCATGCTACTGTAACATTACGTGGCTTGTTTTCATAACAGAGAATCCTGTTCACAATGAACTGAACGGGTATAAGGCTACTAAAATAACTGTACCTAAATCTCCACCTCATATTAAATATAAAAGATTTTGCTGAGGGCAGTATAAATACTCTGCATTAGAGATGCAATACAACCAACGTTCCCGGGTAACAAGCTGGTCACCAAGGACGGCTAGTATCTATTAAAAGTATATGCAATAATGTGTTGGGCAAATGGTTTCTCCTACAAAAAAAATCGATCGTTCTCAGCATGGCTCAGGCTTAAAGCTTTTTATTCACACTTCGATTTTTAAAAAAAATAAGTTAAGATTGTTAACATTCGGTCGGGCGCAATACAAGTACTATCACGTTCGGTTGCAACTCATCTCTGAGTTTATAAGTTAAATTTTTCAAACTCATTCTTTGTAAAATATATGTTTGTGTTCTCAAATAACTATTTTTCTATTTTCTTGCATTTTTAACTAATAAAATGTCCAGGATTTCAGGATGCAGTTGAAATTGACATATCGTAAGGTTTCTTAGCAATGACAACTCCTGTCGTTACAACTTGAAATAATTCGACTTTTTTAAAGAATATGCTGGAAATAATGATCAATATCATTGAATTACGGCGGGGACAAAGGTATACGAACTTTCGCTGGTACATAAAAAGAAATATTGATTAAAATTTGGGAACTGAAAACTAAAAACGGAATCTGGTGCAACTCATCTACTAGATTAACGTGCTCCTCATGTACATAAAAAGAGCGCTGGGGAAGAAACCACGATACCCTAGTATGAGCGGTAGAGAGCTAGAGGGCTGCTCGAAGTGCCATCCCTCTCTCGGTAAAGCCCGCACTTATGGTCAAAATATATGGGTGCTTCATATCACAGATTAGATGCGTCCGAAGGAAGGCTAAAAATGAAATTTTTAAACTTTTTCAGTACAAAAATCGTGTTTCTTTTTCGCTTTATAAGAGCCGAAATCTAAAGAATACTGTATTGTTCCTAATCACAATGCTTTCGAAAGATGTAAACAGTTAAATGGTGCTTGCGAATATTGCCGTATCTTACAGTGCAGCATTTAAAACACACGCGCAGTTACTGTGATGTGATGTTATGTCACCTGAAGTGACTACATTACAAATTCCACGTATTTGTCTCTGAAACGATGTCGTAACCAATTCTCTTACTAGTTGGCATAGAGCAGCAACTTACAAAATAATATTTTTTCATTTCAGGTATGATTCTTATGACGATAATTGTTCTGATGAGTCAACGTATTATCCTTCTGTTACCACCTGCACAGATACATCAGAAGCTAAGGTAAGGAAAAAATGAATATCTGTTAATTAGACCATTTAAGTAAGTTACTTTTAGTTACAAAATCACTTGCAGATACGTTTATAAGTTTTGAAAAGAGCAAGCAGTCGCTTTCATAATTTTTATAATTAAAAGGAGGACATTTGATCCCGATTGATTTGATGTGCACCAAGCCCGCTTATATGGTGGTTGATATGCTTCTCTCTTTTGAAAAGCTGTCACCAGATTCTAGAAAAAATATCTCTATTTACACGTTAACAAAAGATAAAAGTTTAGTTTATTTATATTAACGTCGCGTTTTGAAGAAAAAGGGAGACATTTTGGTATGAATTTTGTAATTTTGAACCGCTGTCAGATGACGAGGATGACACCTAGATCTGTAACCCGTCTCCAAACTGACGCACCACATCAATGGGAGGAAGTGTGACCCCCTACTTATGAATTAAGGTTCAACAATTCCATGGACGTCGGATCGTCAGTGTAATCTGGTTTCCAAACTGCAACCATCAGGTACCGATGTAGAGACCTTACCTATAGGCGACCGCTGCCTCTCTCAAAAGAGATAAGACCTTAGAAACCAGGCAGTCTATAGCACTAAGAAACAAGAGCTCTTTCGAAACAACACTCGAAAAAGCAAGACAAACATATCGCCTCTTTCGCCCGAGGTCAAAATTGATCTGACATGTGTTTATAAAGATAGACCTTCCGCAGCGGAAGGGTCTACCCTAGAATTTTTACAGTCAATGTCAATAGTAGTAAAAAGCTTCACAGTGGTAAATCAATTAAAGCGAGTTCCGAAAATGTAACTCACAGAACAAAAACCGAGTCTTCATCATTAAGCCAAACTGGCTCTTTCAAAGGCTGAAATAACAATAAATTCTCCAAACAGTTTGTTACATCTAATTAGAGGTTAACCTTCCAGCGGGCGCGATATAATTTTTTACACGAGCGGGCGCGTGTCGTAGTTTTTACGACACAATAATTTTCTTCATTTTTATCATGGAAATTGCAAGTTATTTCGTAATAGTGATAGAAGACACGTGAGGAAAGCAAATCTTTTCATCAAGAGTGAAAATTAATTTTAATATTATTTGCAAAATCTAAAATTATTCTGAAATCAAAGAAATATATATATATATATATATATAAAGATTATAATACAAACTAAGATTGTACAACAAAGACTTTGTATTCAATTTCTAATCTTTGTCCTTACTTTCGAAACATTGAACTTGTGCTAGAGAATGACGCTTACTAGTGTACTATATACTGCACCTACTGCATTTCCAGGATTTTGATGATCGTTTTCTTCCTTCAAACAAATACCCAAGATATTCTTTTGAATGCTAGTGGCTGTTCACTTGCTTTTTTAGGTTGTGATGTATAATTTAGACTTAAAGACATGGTAATGTGACATGGTGATGATCATATTTTTTTGGGCTCGAATAGTGAGGTGTTTCTTCATAAGACTCAGCGATAAGTTTCTTCTTCTAAAAAATTCGTTTAAATGCCGAATTTCTCTACAACACATTTTGAGACACTTATACACACTTTAGTAAATGTAAAGTTTGGTGTCTTATTAAATTCTCTTCATTCTAGGCAAACGAATGTGAGGCAAGTGAACTGTGCAAACAAATGGAGGAGATAAACAAGGATCTCAAGGTTTTGTCCCGAAAATTGGATGAAATTACTGTCCTTCAAAAGCTATTATAAATAAACTCTTTTGTGATGCAGAAGAAACACTGGGATATAATTAGTTTGAATGAATGACTACTATATCTTGGTAAAATATTTAAAATATATTTTTGTCAATTATACAAGGTTTTGCTAGAAAGTAACCAGACTGATAAAAATCTACAGCATTTCTAATCAAATATCCAAAATGAACTGTCTCTTAAAAACGAACCTCCAGCTTAATAGAAGATACAAAGTCCTTCTCATCTACTTCACTAGAAATCCACTTCACTGATATTTTAAAAACTTGCAGTATCTCTTATCAAATAGCCAAATGAATTTTCTCTTAAAACCTAGTCTCGAGATCAATTGAAGAAGCGAATATCCTTCTTATTTCTACTCCAGAAAGATTTCTTCAGTGTTTCTTTTTGAATATTGAAAAGGGAAAGTCCCTTAAAATCCAGAATACCGTATCTACAACTTAATTAAAGTCATGAAAGCAAGTTTTGTTAAACTCACCTAGCAGACATTCTTGTAAACTCTAGTGGTTTTCTGTTCTCCAACATATCATGTGAAATTGATAAATATACCATATAAAAGCGTGAACGATTCTGTCTATCAAATGAATTGCATCCATACGTGGAATATACGTTTAAATATCCTGATGATGTATATTTCGTAAATTACAGAAAATATATTCCCATCCAAGGGATCGAAATACCAAATGTGATGCCGGAGCATCGCTTTAAGATTTCCTTCGAAGATTAAGAACCATTTTGAAAATCTGACAGATCGAAAACACATATAATACTAATTAAATTACAGAATGCAGATAGAGAACTATTAGATACAGAACGTTCCTCAGTGTATAGATTCCAGCCATATGCTTTTGTTAAAAGAAAAGGCGGTGGTTCAAGTTCTCTTATTATCGAGATCAACACTTAATGATGCACCTACTTTAGCATATTGTATGAAGTAGGTCTCTTAATCCTTAAGCATCTAGAGATTTGGAATTTTAGATGTATCATGTACTATATGTGAGAAGAATGTCCATCTGTTCAGGATTTTTAATACTCCAGTTGAAACCTCCTTTTTCAAATCTAAAATAGCTATTGGTGTCTAATACAGTAAGATCAGAGGAAAAAAATTGATAAATACACCATATGGAGAAAGTTTTCTAATTGCCTCAAGAAATTTGGCTATCAGTTTTCAGTATTTGGCTGAAACTATAGTAGTAATATGTAATAAATCAGCCAGAGAGAAACAGTCCAGTAAAATTGAGTTGACAGAACATTCTCCCATGTCCCCGTGCCTGATGCCATGACGGCAACTGAACCGGTTGAATGAACATGGGACAGATTGAGATGACTATGGATTCCCCATGCATTAGCTCATCATTTATCAATGCGCCAGATAAAAAAATATCTACTCTTCTGGTCAATTCCAGACATTTCACGGAAACGGAGAACATTAAATATTCTTAGTGATGTCAAACTAACAATTTCCGGAGAAATTGTGGATACTCGATAATGTGATATAAATGGAAGGATAATAATCAAATACATTGCATCAGGACTGTTGTGTGAAGTCTAGAGCAACGATGGAATTCCGATAGATTGAATGGCCTACAAGTAACGCTAATTAAATAGGCTGGATGAACAATGTCTTTAAAATTCCGGAATAAGATGTTCGTCTGATTGATCTAGTCCTCACAATGACGCCTCTTCACATTCATATCGATTAAAAGAAAATGTAAAATCCATAAGAACCATGTCCTCCTGA
>BGPR01007980.1:7658-67160 GCA_013235015.1 Araneus ventricosus | reverse complement strand
TTTTAATGCAGTACTAAAAACCGAGGACGAGAGATGCTGTTTATTATCGAATTTACCTATTTTTTATAACGGGATTAGCAGGTTCTGTATCTTTGGATAAACCGGTATTTATTAGGCAGTGAACATCCCGTACAAATTATTTTCTTCTATAAGAGTAAAGTCGAGTAAACTTCGAGTCTGAAGAGACCTCGAAGCAAATATGCATACATTTTTAAATTTAAATCACATGCAAACAATAAGTAGCGGAAAGGGAGTGAGAATGCAGTTATTTAAAATATGCTTGACAATTATTAAGGATTAGAAAAAAAGAGAAAAATCAAATAAAATATTGAATTTATAGACATCAGTTTTAAAAATAGATAATTAAAATTCAAGTTCTCAAACAGATTGTTTAAGTTGTTACGAGTACAGAATTTTGCTATCATCCTGCTGTCCAGATTCGAACCCATGACCTTTCGGCTATAAGTCAAACGTTTTACGATCATGCCGCTGGGCCTTGACATGCAGAGCTTAGTTCTTTCTAGATACTTTCTTTAGCCCCTCTCTGTTAAGAATTTTAACGACGGCTAATCTGAATTTTCTTCAATGTTTCTTCAATGCATTTTGTAAATGGGATTATAGCAGATTTAAACTATTGACTTTGGGTAATCCGTCAACTGCAAAGAGAAGATTAAAATTTCGGGTACTTGTTTGTTAAAGCGGCCACCGACCTTACTCGGCGACCTTCGGACTTCGCCAAACTCGGAAGTTCAGTTTTCTACAGTTCTGATCATCTTCTGATCGCTTCTGTCGCCTCTTTGACGAAGGAACGTTTTGATGTGAGAGTTCAATTTGGAATTTTAAAAACGTAGGTTACTAACATCCAATGAATAAGCGTAACTACTAGGATCCCGCCTTTCTGAAAGCGAAGCCGCTGCCGTATATTTAAGTTAAAAATTTGCCCGGTACGAACCGTTCCAAACAAACATTTTGAAATTCCTACAGAAGAATATTGAATTTGAAAAAACCTGCAAGTATTCCATAGGTACTGCATACCTATAAATAACGTTTCATCCGTAGTTACAGTGCACCTGCAAATTACCATTTTATTCGTTTAGGTTCAGAACCTGCAAATAATCGCTTCCTTAAATTATTATAATAGCTCAAACAAAGTAACGACAATAACAATAAATTACGTTCTTCGACAGTAATAACGAAAGATAAATCAAATTCTTTAATAATTAATTTTTCAACAAGTAATATTATTCGGGAATAAATCTATCAAAATTTGGGGAAACAAAATTTAAATGAAATAATGCATATTTTGTCAAATTAAACGAAATAAGTATTTTGAAATGCTACCGCAGTAGTAGGAAAAAAAACTGAAATTTCATTATTTCATATACAAATGCGAAAGTAATATCTTAAAATATTACAAATTGGTAAATAAGATTTGATGAAAGTGTTGAAAAGCAATTTTAACTTACAATTCTCTTCTCGAGAAATCCTGAATACTTGATATTTTGCAGACATCATAGATTTATTCTTAACGCATTTGTCATAATTCTACAATATAATAAATAAAATAATAATAAGGTATCCGGAATGTAGACTATGCAAAAATAAAATTTCCATTTATAGATACCAAAAATCCAACATGGCGTCGGATTTCTTTGGAAATGGGAGGATTCGAAGTAGTTAATTCCAATTTCCACGAATGAGGGCGCAGCCATCGTTTATCACACGCATGCATAAATCCTCTGTATGTCCCCTTCAATACCTACATCAACAAGTCAAGAATATTACCTAGTTTGAGTCGCCTTATGAATGATACATTTTTGATAAATAAGGAGATATTGCGAAAAGTATTGCAACATTGACGCTTTCATATGTCATATGCAACAAATGGTAATAGCACAAATTTTCATTTCCAGCCCAGAAATAAAACTCCAGGCTTTATATTAAAGAAAAGTCAATTGACATACTTAAGTCTGTCTTAATAAAATCTTAAAATTTTATATAGTACCTTTTTCAATATTAAAAGTGGTAATACTTCTTTTTCAAATTTTCAAATCTTAATTTCTATTAATTATGCAAAAGATGATATCTCATTTTGACATTTATAATCTTACCCTTGAAAGAAAATTTTGTCTTCTATGGCGAGTGGTCTTCGAAAAAGTTTGTCATTCGGGTTCTTATTCATTCCTTCCATTTTCAATATTTTTTTACTTTCTAAATTCTACTTTATTTGTTTCAAATAGAATATGTTGTAATTTTTGTTGATGTAATCATTTGATACTGATGCGTTGAACGCGCAAAAAAGTGTATTGCTATCGTTATTGTTTAAATCTTCTGTTTCTTATACATAATCTTTCTTTTTAACTTTTGTTTTGTTTTTCTATTATTTATATCTGTATTTTATTAGAATTAGCTGCAATATGCGCCATTCTATATAATACTAAGAGTTTTAATTAATATTTAACTAATCAATTTAATTAATTTATATTTAATATCTTTGTTAAACTTTGTTAATTATAACTGTCATAGAATTAAAGATAGTAAATTTTATGATTGTCCTTTGAAAATAAAAACTGTTATGAATTTCTTTTTATTAGTATAGAATGTTTTAAACGTCTGAATCCCGTTAACAGCAGTGTATAAACTTACTTTTTCCATTCCAAATCACCTAAAGCTGACAAGCAGAAAAGTTGCAAAGGAATTCATTAGTAAGATCTTTAACTTTTTTTCAAAATGCTGGGAAATTTACTTTTTAGTATAGCAATGTAATATTTTTCAATAACTAGCAATTAAAATTATAAGAAAATCATTTACAAGTACCTTCCCTTTGCCAAGATATGTCAATTAAAACAGATCAAAATATTTTGATTCTCTGAATGAAAAAACATTGCATAATATTCCTATTAGAAAAACTTCCATCATTTAAATAATATAAAAGAGCATCAAGAATTTAATTTTTATATGGGAAATTCAAATTATTATTCACATTTAAAAAATATTGATGAAAACAAGATTTTCTTGAAATACATTTGAAAATTGCAGAAATAAAATGCTTTATGAAGATACCGATAATTTTTATGAAAATCTGCATTCTAGCAGTTGCTGTTTGTAATAATAAATCAGTGCAGCCTTAACCAGATTTCAGAGGTTCTTAATCGGTTCTTTATTTAACCGTTTACAGGCCAATGTTCCCAATTAGGAACATCGAATTGAAAATTCGTCTAAAAATAAAATGTTTCATATTGTTTTGAAAAAATTGTTTATTATGATTAAAAGTTAGCTTGATTTTTAATACAGAACATGCACATGACATAATACAAACACAGAATAAAAATATGCGGATAAAACAATGGAATTTGATTCATAAATATAATTCTGTGTGGGGTTGATCACTTGTATAAAATGTGAGAAACTGCCGTCACAGCTGCGCAAAAAGAAATGATGGTTTATTTTATTTGCAAATATACTAAATATGATTGTCGTTTCTGGGTGGCTATTGTATACAGCAATGCACAGGAAATACAACCTACTCACTCATCTGGAGTTTATTCTATAATAGAGAGGGGGAACGCCTTTGCATTGATAGCCTTTATTAAATTTCGTCTGTTGGGCAGAAGGCAGCACGAGCAGAATCTTAAGGGTTATTGTTCTGTAATTATTATTATATTATAGAAAATATATTATTTGAATGCAAATAATAAATAACTGGTAAGGCCTCATAAGAAAAAACAAAATAGCCACAGGTTCCCCTCCCATGGTCTAGTAGTTACAATTAATCTTTTAAGATTTAGGGCAAAAAAGGATGATCCTCAAACACTAACAGAAGTTACCGGTTGTATATCGTAGCTTAAGAGCGATCGTCAATGCCTTATTGCAAAAACTCGGGTAAATACGCATTAGGGGGAGAGAAAGGAATAAAAGTTGTAAATTTGGAACGCCTGTATGTGCAAAAGCTGCCTATTGGGATGCCTACTTATATATATTACGAAATCTCAGGTAAATCAAATTAAATGCTTGGCTGCCTCAATAACTTTAAAGTTCAGCTGCTGCGTCTAATTTGTCATAAAACTAACAAATACACATTCATAAATTATAATAGTTCTGGTTTATTTATCTTAAGAATCCATTTCCTGCAGCACTGTCACACACCGCAGCTACTGATTTAGTAACTAATTTGAAGCAGCTCTCTACTTCTTAGTGTGGCAATTATAATAATGAATTTTAGATATATTCACTTTTATTTCCCCGTATCTTCTAAATTATTGATGCTACAAAAACATGTAGGAAATTTCATGTAGCTTAATTTTGTAATTTATACCGTTTTTCAATAGAACCCATAGTTTTCGAGATTTTTTAAAAAAAACTGAAAACGCCCGCTTTATATCCTCCTTTACCCCACGCACCACCTACCGGCAGGAATTTTTAGTATGTCCTTTAGGACACTATCCGCAACAGCTGTACCAAATTTCAAAATTACTCCATTTTTTTCTTCTTTTCTTTCGTCGACTGTATTATTACAGCTCTGGAAAGAGAGGGGAAATTTGGTGACGTGTTACGATCTTGGAAGAAATGGTGCAAATTCTTAATTCACACCTTTTGCGGCGTTTCTGGAAAGGGAGGAGGGTTATAGATTCATATATAATAGTATTCGTGAAAACTAACTGATTTTTAATCAAATTTTTAAATTTTATTGTCCACCCCCTAGATGAATATAAATATTTTGCTCCCCCTCTTTTTCCACCCACTAGTTCAAAAGGGGTGTCCAGCTTATTCTGCTTGCGCGACCGTATTCAGCGTTAATCATTCTACCGGCGAATGATATATGAATTGAATGAGAGTTATTTTAAACGCAGTTTTCATGTTTCGTTAGCTGTGTTAAATCATTTATAATAATACCGCTGGCATTTATAAATTACTCCTTTATATATTTTACTCTCTGCGAAATAAAATTTAATACGCTTTTTTCTTCCATCTTTCCTGAGATATCGCGGAAGAAACCGTGACGGAGATTGCTATAATTAACAAATAATATAAAAGTAAAAAGTAATTGAAACGGGTAAACCAACTGGTCGCCGAAGTCTTAAATAAAAGAAGTTACTTGAATAATTATGGGCTTGGTAAGCATTGTTAACTGTTTGACAAACAGAGATTTCCCATTAAGTCCCTATTGAGAAGGATCATTTAGCTGTTTGGACAGAGAGGAAATTTACAGTAAATTTTATCGGGATTATAGAATAATGTGCTTGTCCAAGTAAGAACGCCGGAAACTTGATGAGAAAGCAGAATGCGGATATTAGCGAGTTATGCAAATCATACAAGAGGATTTAGAATATGGAGGACCGAAACAAGACATATTTTCAAACCTGAAGTCGAGAAAAATTTTGAGGAAATCATTGTACATATTATACGTATTATTTTGTCCATATCGTTAAAGAAACGGGAAGGCAGTTTTTTAAAGGGTTTAAATAATTTCAAACGTAAACAGAGAATACTTGGTTTACAAACTAATGTACAGCATATCTGATTTCTTGCTTTTGTTTTAAAGTTCAGCTCTTTTAATGTGGCTTGAAATGTTCTTCAGATATATTTTCTGAAGTAACATTATAACATAGCAACTTTTATTGAATTGCTTACAATCTGTAAATTGCTTCATACTTCTTGGAAGTTAGGCTTTAATTAAGAAAGAGTTTTTAAAAATTATAATATTATATAGAAAGAAATTTTAATAAATTTTTAATTAAGTAAAAATAAATCAAATTTTAAAGATTTTCCACAAGAACATATTATCACACAAAAACTATTTCTATGTCATTTTTAATTCCTGAGGAAGAACAGGGTTTATGAAAGAAATCAGTTTACAAAACTTTAATATCCCGAAAGGTAATATCCCTAAAGAATAAAGAATAATGTGCGAGATAGCAATTTATATCTCTATATGAGCATTAAAATTCGCAACGTTTTCACTGGAAATGTTTAACATTATATTTGCGAAAATGAAGGGTAATTTGTTAATTGTGATTTTGGTGTATTAGTTTCAGAAGCGTTGTAAAAAGTCTATGAAACCGTATTAAACTTAAGAAAAATTTTATACTTACATGTTTCAAATTATTCATCAAGCTTTGAATATGAATATATGTTTTATATTCATATTCATCAATTCTAAATTAGTATAGAATTTGATCTGCTTCGAGAATTAAAATAATATTTGACTCAACATAACTTTTGAATAATGTATAACATTTAAGAAAATAAAATAAAAAATGTAATAATATATTGTTCTGAATATTATGGTTTCTGATTCAATTAATTGAATATATACCATATTGTCTACAATATCTTTTATCCTGTGTAAAATCTTTTATAAAAGAATTTATAGATGACAACGGCTTTAAATACTTTAAAGGAATAATGTATGATATGACATAACATTTCCATATTATAATTGATTAAAAACGTTAGAGCAATGTTAGTTACAAAATAAATCCGAAAGTTTTACATTTTATGTACAAAAAAGAATATTAGTTTATACCGCTTGATCGAAACGGCTCTAAACAATTTAAAAAAATTAATAAAGAAATATCGAAAAAGATTGAATTTAAAATCTGTTTTGGGGATAATCTTTCCAGAAAGTGGGATCTTTTTGTCTGATTTTATAAGCGACCGATATAAAAGAGTAAATATATACAGGAAATGAATGAGAATATTAACATTTTTTAGATCAATAAGTGTTCTGCATAGCCGTCACCCCAATATACAACACACCGCAGACCAATTTCAACACAAGTGACAGCAGAGTGACACGCAACTCACAAAGGATCTACCTCCGGCGTACAGAAACACGGGAGGTCAAGCGAAGAGCAATCTCCACGACAACAGTCGGAAACTTTGATCAGAGTCTTGAAAGCCATCAGCGGCCCAACCCCACCCCAGATGTACATAGTGTCATCTGGCTGGAGGTAACTCAACCCCGCACCAAGACCCCGACCACGACCTAGAAAACAATTATTTATTCCGCAGCTTCTCATCCATGCACTCGTTTCACCCCAGGGGTGAACGACAACAGAGTAAAAAATATCCGGGTGCGGTGCCAACACATTTCGTCGAATCTTATTTTTGAATTCTGAGGAAGTCGTACGTTTTGATAGATACACTCGCTATTCCAAATTTCCATACGATCAGATTTCCACTGGAGACAAGTCTAGTGATCGAGGATATCATGGGAACTTCCAGTGCCTGCTTTTTATGTTGTATTCATCAGAGGTCTCGATCAGAAATGATTTTGATGGAACTGCAGCGTCTTGTTCCCCTATGCAGCATGAATGTTCTTGTAGAGAGTTGTTATGAACTTTTTTCCCCAAAGACAAGACTAATATTTTTGAGACTCTTAACATTTTATTTACCCATAAGAATTTTCGATGAGAAATCTCACGACTAAAATGTCTTGGGCATATACATCTCTAAATGACATTCTAGTTCGGAAATTTCCAATGTACTTGCTATCTTTAGCCTCAATTAACTGTCTTTTCTGTGCGAAATTTCTTATATGCCGAAAAAAACATGTACATAAATGCTTACTCCTCAAAAAAGTTTGCAATAGGATTCTTTATTCGATCTCTGATTGGAGAATAAAGACTTTGCGATTAATCGAATTTCAACTAATTCTTTTTATATTCTAATTTTCTAGAAAAGAAATTTATAATTATATAATAAAAAGAATATAAAAGAAAGCAAATTAAAGTCAGCAACATTAAAAGCAGCAAACTCAGATAGTAATGAATTTATTGTGTTAGATTCGGTGGTTATTGTAGTCATTATCATATTTCTTTAAAAGTGTTGAAAGCATTTTTGATTTTTTAAAAATTTCTATTTGACCAGTAGAACATGAGTAACGTTGTTGATCTTTTCGTGAATACTGATTGTCGAGGTTGTTTAGTAAATAAATTAATATTTTAACTTTTTAATCCCCTCAAAAGAAGAGAACCGCCTCAGAGCGGATTATGTTTCACTCTATGAGCCCGACGGGCCAGCAATGCGTCTGCGTCGACTGAAGACGGGGTCGGACGTGCAGATTATCTCTGCGGGGTGAAGGGTCTTCTGACAATGAGTGATATGCGGTTCTGTCAAGTCATTACGTCGGAGCGTAGCAAAAGAAGGAAGAAAAGACAGTTACTTACTAGATGAAATTATATTTATCAGAAGAAGAAGAAAAAATAAATCCAATTCATGTTTCTTATACATTTTATTATGATCTATAGAAGGAAATTGTAATTAACTTGCTTTATGCAAAAGATATTAAAAATTGAAAATGTTTTAATGAGTAAAATTGATTTTGAGAAAAAGAGGGAAACTTAATTAAATTGATAGTTTTTTTCCTGTTAAGGATGGAGTTCACTGAAAACGAAATTAAACTCTTATAATAACCAAGAAGAGTTTTCTTTTCTCCATATTGCTAGCAACATATTGTCTGCATGTAATAAATATTAAGTTGCATTCTTTGTCAAAATTAAGATTTTGTGTTAAACATTTAAAAATAATTTATTTTTGGATGAAAATTTATGCATTTCAAAAGAAGAATTAAAAAAATGATTTAGGAAAATTTATTGTTTTTCTGTGTTTAAGATAAGTCAGATACCACAAAATTATCAATTTTTGTAGATTTACCGTTGTTTTTCCAATTTTTCGCATTTTGTACATTTTAGAGAAATATACTGACCATTACTTAAGGATAAAATTATTTGTTCATTAGCATAGATAGAGGATTAAGAAGAAGATATATGAACAAGATATAAAAATAAATTTAAATTTGATAAACTTACCTATAATTTAAAAAACGTTTGTGTCAGTAATTGAAAAATTATGAATCGGTTGAGAAACACTTGTATGTGAACAAGAAATAATGATGATCGTATCATATTTAAAACGCCTTATTTATTAAAAATTTCTAATGTTATGCAAATACCAAATCCGTGCCAATTCGTGTAATATTAACTTAACGTAAATTAATTATTACATTAATTAGAAAATACTGAATTTCACTCGTAAACTAGTTTAACGTTCTGCCAGAATTATACAGGAATATCTAATAGGTTCAAATATAATTTTTCGCTATGTATGTATACGATCTATAGGCATTTTTTCGCTATGTATGTATACGATCTATAGGCATTTTTCGCTATGTATTAAATATTTGATCCATAGGTAGTAATATTTTCTCAGCAGAATAAAGCCAGGATGGATTTTTGTATGTTTCATTAACTGTTTGAATTTTAATGTATTTAAATTTCCAAATTTGTAAAAAAATGAATGAGAAACTAATGATTTTATTACTCATTTATGTACGTCCAGCACATTTTGTAGTAAAAAAAAGCAGAAGACTTAAAGTGATAATTTAATTATTTGCGTTTCAATAAAAGAAATACGTTAGAACAAAATTATTTTGTTGAAGAAAAGGGAAAATCTAGATAAACTAATGCGCTTAAATGCGAGCATTAAAAAGTTTTTGTTTTCTGTTAAGAAGGAATTCCAATATACACTGAAAATGAAATTATTATTTTTATAAAAAATAAGAAAATATTAATAAACAAAACGGCTCTCTTAACAGTATTGCGAACTACATCACTGATGACCTGTACAAAGTATTGATCTCCATTTTATGTCAAGATTTTAGTCAGTCATTTTGTGTCATACATTTAGAAAGTAATTATATTTGGATACATTACACAAGATGTAAACAAAAAGTTATGGACGGAAATTAATCGATTGTAATGAATTTAAAATATCACCTTTATATTTATCATTAAAATGTTTATACTTAAGAAATCAGGAAATAAATTTCTGATAAAAATTCAGAAAAATCATTCAATCGCTATTTTCCTATCTCCTATTTTGCGACATGAGCTTCCTAAAACATTTCCTTCTAACCGCAAATGACCACTAATGGTTACCCTTTCACTGTTGACAAATGACCACACAGCGGGAGTCCCTCTTCCTGAAATTGCGCTGAAGGGATAGATGATTCCATTCTGTTTCTACGACCGAAAAATTACCCCGAACTTTGAGGCAACCGAATTCTCTCTCCAGACGGGCTCAGAGAGTTAAGGGAATATTTGTAGACCATCCGGGACAGCCTCCCTCAGTAGGAGAGGGTTAACGAATGTTTCCGAAAATTTCAAATCCTGAAACAGATCAGAATGCTTTTAGCGCAAATGTATCTAAATCATTTGACTCTCAAATGTTACGTCTGAAAATGTCAATGAAAACCTTGTTTTAAGAAATGAAGTTATATCACTGATATATGTTTATTAATGTGACTGCTTATGGCTTAGATCTAAAATTTAATATTGTTACAAAGATGTAATTTCGATTTCCTGCCTCTCTAGTCTTATAATTCGGGAGGGAGTCTTACAGGGGTAAGCATGGAATGACGGGAAGTGGCCATTTCGGGACCCCTGACCTTGGCGAAGAATTGGCAAAGATTCGATTATTCTAGAAAATGCGACCCTTTTATCGATATCTCTATAAGGAAAGAAAACAAGCTCGAATGTACGAGAAAACTCCATATGACGTCACGACCGGTCGGGGAGAATATATAAAGACCGCACTTGGATCAGAGAGCAGTGTGTATTGATCCACTGGAAGACTTTGGAGTTTCGTCTGCAGTGCGAGCTAGGAAGCCGGTGAGCTGAGCGCTATTGAAAGTGCTGTTATTGTCCTTATTAGTGATCTGCTGACTGTTTGTGTTGCTAAATCTCAAAGTGCTGAACTTTTATTACCTGTGAATTGTTGTCTGTTTCAGTTGCTAATCTGTGCAATATCTATTGTTTCCTGTTACCTGTGCTACGTGTTTTCCTGCACATTTGTGAATAAACCTTCATCCTCCATTTTCCTGCGTGTTGGATTGTTTATATCATACACCCACATTAAGATTTTTGTAACAGTATCTTGTATATTGCATGTTACTTCTCAGCCATATACAGCATTAATTTGGAGAAAAAATCAAATTTAATGTAAACAGTTTTTAAAAGGAGACTTTTCTTTATTTATATAAAATAATAACAATTTTTTATTATTCCTTCTTTTTTAAATTCATTATTATATAAAATATGGAATGTTGAAATTATTTTTTTCACAATTTTGCAACTATGAAACACTTCGTGAATGGAATCGAAATTTTTTTCAGTCAATTGGTTAAATGAAAGTTATTTTATAAAAATATTTAAAGTGAGCGTTATCATCTAGAGCAAAAAAGTGCATTGAATTTCAAAACTTTAATTTTACATTACTAATAAAACTTACCACTGCATGCAAGTTTTTTTATGTTTTACATATTGTTCATATTCAAAATCTTGAACCTTCAATCAAACCAAATAAAACAAAAAATCATATGTCCATGCATAAATCATTTTAATCATTTTTTCTGGAGTAAAAGTTAACCCAGCTTAAAAGGAACATTGTTTATCCAATAAAATTACAAATGATATTTGTCTTCATTGTCCGAATTTCGAAAAATATTAACTTTAATCAATGAATTTCTGAGAAATTTAAATTTTTAAACAGTATTCTTACGCTTTAATTAAATAAATTTTTTCTTTCATTCAAATCAATTGAGAACTTAAGAAATAAAAAAAAATCTATAACTTTTTAAAATTATTTCAGAATTCACGCAATTCTTTCCGTGAGCTTCTGAATTTATTATATCTCGCAGACAAAAGCAATTCATCACTATCATCTCTCAATAGCAGGCGTGTCTCCCTCGAGAACAATCTTCTTGAAAACTCGCTTTACAACCCTAAACCCTATTTTAAATCAGTACCGACGGAAACCGACAGGGTAATATACAACAATTTCGGAAGGTTAAGCCGAATTAGTAGTCATAGGATTAAATTATTATAAAATTTCAAAAAAGTAACAATAATAACAATAAATCATGTTTTTCAACAATAATAGCGAAAGATAAACGAATATCTTTTAATTTATTTTTATTACTAAGTGGTAATACTTGAGAATAAATTTATTAAGATACAGGAGAACAAAAATTTTAAAAGTATAAAATATAATTCTTCATATTATTTCAAATGACGAGCATTTTAAAATGTTACATTAGCACAAATTAAAACAAAATTTCATTATTTCATTTCAAAAACCGAAAATAAAGTTTTAAAATATTACAATTTTTTAATTCATTTAAATCACATTTGAAATGTAGTTTTAAAAAACATTTTAAAATTACCGTTCTTATCTCGAGGTGTCTTGAATAATTTGTATTTTAAAGAAATAATCGATTTGTTCCTAACGTACTTGTCAATTCCAAAATATAATGAATCAAACAAATTAGATATCCTTAATGTACAATGTGAAACATTAAAAGATCTATTTATAAATATAAAAGATCCAACACGGCGTCATTTAGATTTGGTTTCGTTGGAAATGGGGGAGGACGCGTAGTAGTTAACTCCAATATTCACAAATGAGGGCGCTGCTAACGTTTATAACACACAGTCTTGAATCCTCTGTATGTCCTTCTACTTAATTACATCTACAAGTCAAGAATAATACTTACCTCGGCTCGTCTCAAGAATGATACATTTTTGTCAAACTTGTAGACATGGGGAAAAATGAACAGGTTGTTTAATGGAGCTCCATAACCCTGAAGAGGATTTAATTTTAAGTATTGATTTTGTGTTACTGCGCGGATTCAACTCCTGAAACCTTTTTTAGTGGACTATAAAGACACCGGGTTTAACTTCCATTGCATTTCTGATTCTTCTGTTGTAATGTTCATAAAATAGTAACAATTCAATCTTAGAACGTTTTGCTTGGCATATTGTTAAATTCACGTTTCATATTATATCCGTACCAAATGATAACATCAATATTTTTTATTTACCAGCCTAGATATAAAATTCCAGGCTTTATTTCAAAGAAAGAATCTTAATCTGTTTCGGTTGATAAATGTTGTAATTTGAAAATTTTATATAGAAATTTCTTAAACTTTAATAGTGGTAAACTGTTTTCACGAATTTCCAACTATTGATTCATAAATGTGCGGAACTGTCGAGTCAACGAAGGTAAAAAATGAATGATTAGAAAAAAACCGGTTTTGTTTTGAAATTTGGCAAACTTGTTAGGGATAGAGACCTAAAGGTCATACTAAAAGTCCTCGTTCTTGGGGTACAGGGGGTTAAAAGGGAGGTGTTTTCAGTTTTTCTTAAATATCCGGAAACTATGGATTCTAAAGAAAATCATTTAATTACAAAATTAAACTGTATGAAACGTACCACTAGAAAATTCTTACTTTTTTCGTACCATCAGTAGTTTACAATATACAGAGAAATTTACAAGTGAATATTTCTAAAATTACTTAGTCTAAAGGTAAAGTCTATTAAAAATGATGAGGCTGGACTTAAGAACAATGTGCGGTCCGCCAAGTTGAATTTTTTTTTCGTCGCCAAATTGATTTCTCGCCAAATGTGGTAACCTTCCAAAATTTTGTGGGATTCTCTTTTTTTGGCAACCTCAAAACTTAGCGCCAGAATTTGAATTTTGCTGTCTCTTCCTTTTGCCCTCAGGCGTTGAAACCGTGTGGTTGGTTTTTGGACGGTAATTTAATTAGAAATAGTACATGAAATTGTATTAAATTTAGCATGAAATTTATCAATTTTTAAGTGAAATTTTCAGGATAAAATGATGCATTATAAATTAATTTTGAAATTATAGAATATAATACTTCTGCATTTAGTGGATGGGGGGAGGCTCCGGCCCACCCCAACCCCCCTAATCGATGCATAAAACATTTTATATGAATGAAGCACATAATTTATCAATTACATATAATAAAACAATTGATATTTGTTTAAAAAACGAACTTACTTATTCGACCGTATCTTGCGTATGAGGCTGATATAATTCCGTGACGCCTCGAATGAAGGAGGGGAAGAGAGACTTCATTGAGGCACCTCGATGGCTCCTCCGCCACATGTATTCTGCAAGATACGTGTCGAACTGCCCTTCAACTCTTCTTGTCCCCTGCTTTCGAAAGTCGGTTTTGATCGCATTCCAGGTACCTTCGATGCCGTTGGTATGGGCACCCGTTACAGGATCTTTGAAATTCTTAGAATGGTTGACAGTGTGGTGCACATAGCCTTCCGCCGTCAAGCCATTATAAGAAGCCCAGCAATCCGAAAGTTCCGTGGTCCCAGGCTCAACGTTTTTTTTGGTGATTTCGATCAACGTCTCTGCCGTTCGATCCTCAACCACGCCAAAAAAACTCCTTTTGCTCCCTCTTTCGACACCACCAAACACCCACTTACCATCCACTCGCTTACCTCTGTTATACTTTCTTTTACCAAACTTACTTTCGTCTATTTCTACAATCATTCCGACACCACCAATCTTTTCTTTACTATCTTTCACAAGCCTATCCACACAAACTTCCCTGTAAAAACTTTTCCAATGAACCACAGTTGGCTCGGACACATTCATTTCATCAGTAATCCATTCATTCGGTGTTTTTTCACCCACAAATATGTGAGGATCAAAACCTCAGGCATCGTCAACTTGCTTTCCGAGAACCAACTGCCCTTTCTCATGGTCCTTTTAAAATGATGCTCATTCACACCAAATTTTCGACAAACCCAGGCATAACCATCCGAACAATCAATTTCAGTCAAAACCATTTTCTCTCCACATGTCGGACAAACATACTCTTTCGCGATCATATCCATACTCATACACCATGCAATCACTTCTTTCTTGCTGCCTTTCTTCAATCCATACAAAAATTCCAAGTCATACATACCAGCTTGGCTTTCGAAAGGGCGATGTTTAACGCGACAAGACATAACGGGAATTATGGAAGGACCTGGAATGAACCAAAGAGCAAAAAACCGAACGGAATTAACGGAATTAAATTACCGTCCAAAAACCAACCACACGGTTTCAACGCTTGAGGGCAAAAGGAAGAGACAGAAAAATTCAAATTCGGGCGCTAAGTTTTAAGGTTGCCGAAAAAAGATAATCCCACAAAATTTTGGAAGGTTACCACATTTGGCGAGAAATCAATTTCGCGACGAAAAAAAAATTCAACTTGGCGGACCGCACATTGTTCTTAAGTCTGCAACCAATATTTGTAACTCTTTTAACTGCTGATTTGTATTTATAAAATCAATTTGCATAGAAAATTCCTTATAAAAATGTGCTTACTTTACGGCACAATATGGCAGAAAAGAGAAACTGTTAAATTGATAATTATAGCAGTTCAGTTTCCTTGTAGGCTTTTCTATAAATAAGATGTCCAACAATGCTTTTCATTACTGTGACGGAATTCAAACTGTTTTCATCGCTGATACCAATATTCAATCGCGTTTATCTTCGATTCTACAAAACTAAGTGAAGAAAAGAGAAATTTTGAATTTTTGCTAATTGAACAGATTTCATTACAAAACAATTTTTTATCAATCTTCGATTTATTTATCTAAATGTAGGGTTACCATAATTTTATTTTCTATAGGCATCCTTTTTCAGTTCTTGAGTCATGGACTTGGTTATTTATACCAGAACAAGTGGTATTAGTTTCGACGAATAAAATATCTGCGGATAAAATGTTGTTTACTGTTTAAAAATAAATAATGAGTTGTCATGAATGTTTTCTTTAATCTTAATAATATAAAAACGATTTTTAAATATAATTATAGACATTATTTCTCATTGCTGAACATGCATTCAAGAGGTTTCCTCATTTCTACAAATATTTAACAGTTTGTTTTTAATCCAGTATTAAAAACTGAGGAAGAGAGATGCTGTTTATTATTGAATTCTACCTATTTTGGGATAACGGATTAGCAGGTACCGTATCTTTGGAAAAAATTTTATTTATTAGGCAGTGTACATTCTGTTAAAATTATTTTTCTTAGCTAGGAGTTAGTGAAGAGACCTCTAAGCTAATATTCCTACTTTTTAAAATTATAATCACATGCAAGCAATGAGTAGTGGAAAGGGAGTAAGAATACAGTTATTTAAAATATGCTTCACAATTATAAAGGCTTAGAAAGGAAGAGCAAAATCAAATAAAATATTGAATTTATAGACATAAGTTTTAAACCATGAATAGTTAAATTTCAAGTTCTCAAACGGATTGTTTAAGTAGTTGCGAGTACAAAATTTTGCTATCATCCTGCTGTCCAGATTCGACCGAATGACTTTTAGGCTAGCATTCAAACGCTTTACGATCATGCCGCTCGGCCTTGACACGCAGAGGTACGTTTCATTTAGATACTTTCTTTAGCCCCTCACGGTTTGCTGAGAATTTTAACGACAGCTAATCTGCATTTTCTTCAATGTAGATTTGCATTTTGTAATGGGATTATAGCAGATTTAAACTATTGACTTTGAGGTTTCCATAAATTGCAAAGAGAAGTTTAAAATTCAGGGTACTTGTTTGTTAAAGCGGCCACCGACCTCACTCGGCGACTTTCGGACTTCTCCAAGCTCACAAGTTCAGTGTTCTACAGTTCTGATCATTTCCCAACGGATATGTACGCTTCTGTTGACTATCTGACGAAGGTACGTCTTGAGGTGAGAACTCAATTTGGAATTTTAAAAAACGTTGATTACTAACATTCAATGAATAAGAGTAACTACTAGGATCCCGCCTTTTTGCAAGTGATGCCGCTGACGTTTTATAAGTTAAAAATTTTCCCGGTACGAACCGTTCAAAACGAACATCTTAACATACCTACAGAAGAATATTGAATTTGACAAAACCAGCAAGTAATCCATAGGTATATTGTACCTGCAAATAACGTTTTATTCGCTTGGGTTCAGTACCTGCAAATAATCCCTTCCTTAAATTATTATAAGAGTTCAAACAAAGTAACGATAATAACAATAAATAATTTTTTTGGACAGAGATAACGTAAGATAACTCAATTTCTTTAAAAATTAATTTTTTTACCAAGTCATATTATTCGTGAATAAATCTATTAAAATTTGGGGAAACAAATTAAAATGGAGTAATGTATATTTTGTCAAATTAAACCAAATGATATGCATTTTGAAATGCTACAGCAATAGTACAATAATAAAAGGAAATTTCATTATTTCATATACAAAAGAGAAAATACCATCTTAAAGTATTACAAATGGGTAAATCACATTTGATGAAAGTTTTGAAAAACATTTTAAACTCACCATTCTCAGATCGAGAAATCATGAATAATTGATATTTTGCAGATATCATTGGTTTATTCTTAACGTATTTGTCATAATACCACAATATAATAAATAAAAAATTATAAGGTATCCGGAATGCACACTATGCAAAAATAAAATTTCCATTTATCGATTCCAAAAATCCAACATGGCGTCATTTAGGTTGGATTTCGTTGCAAATGGAAGGATTCGAAGTATTTTACTCCGATTTTCACGAATGAGGGTGCTGCTATAGTTTATCACACGCGTCTATAAATCCTCTGTATGTCCTCCTCCATACTTACATCAACAAGTAAAGAATATTGCATAGCTTGCGTCGTCTTATGAATGATATATTTTTGTCAAATATAGAGATATTGGGAAAAGTATTGTAACATTGACGCTTTCATATGTCATCAATAACACATGGTAATAAAACTAATTTAACTTATTATTAGTAGAGAGGACAATTTAAGAATATTTGTTATAAAATTCACATGTAAAAGCAGTTGTCTTCCTCCGCGCCACTGCAGCTTTCGTGAGCACAGCTAAGACAGTATTTGTATTAGATTAACCATTCTTCTTTATATAAATTAGAAAATTCACCATTAAACTATAAACAATTTCGTCTGAATTTTTTTATCGTCTTAATCGAAGGAATCATCATTACTGACTGTCGTAGACTTATGTCACTTGGAGTAGCCGATTTTCCCCCGAGTGCAAATATTATGAAAATGAAATAGAAGAGGGCAATTTATTGGAATAATTCTTTATTGTTTGATAGGCTTTAAATCCTCAGTAAACGTATAGTAAACTGTACAAAAAATTGTTTTTAAAAGTGTAATGATTTTAAGTAAGGGTAGTTTAAAATCAAACGAACATTAGAGAGTTGACGTCTTAAAACATATAAACATACACAGAAGAAGTGAATTCAACAGCTGTAACATGCCACTAAGACTGTTCCTTTTTCTTGTCTAGTAGAGTGTAATTAAGTATTTTTCCGATAGAAATGAAAACTAATATTGTCAGGTTACAAGGTTTTAACCGCTTCCCCTATGTTTTTTCTTAGAAATGGGAAGCTCGAATGTACCGCTTTATTTAAATTTCCATAAAATCAAAGTGAGTGGTGTTTCATTCAATCCATTCATCACTGAATATTATAAATGACAATAGAAATATTATTATCTTCTAAAGGAATGCAGAAAAAGCGCAAAAGGAACCACAGTAGTCTGCCTTATGTGATAAGAATCCACAAATGTGGTGTGCAGCTCTCCTATCATAATAATATATCGACTTGAATATATCGAAATTTATTTAATTTTCAAAATATGTAATCAGAAAATTAAAAAGTTTAAAATTCCCTACAAATGCATGATTTTAGTTTTGTTTTAGTTTTAATAGTTTCCGAGATGATGGATTTTAAAATGTATTACCATATTGATTTTATCTCGCCTCATTTAAATTTTTCTTAAATATCTCGGAAATTCGTAAAGGTGGAAATAAAACCCATGCATTTGTTGGGAATTTTAAGATTTTTAATTTGTTGCATTACACGTAATTTGAAAATTAAATATTTTTTGAGATATTCAAGAAAAATTAAAAAAGAGGATAAAATCTAAGATGTTGGAACAATCTGAGACCCATTATCTGAAAAATTATTAAAGCTAGAAGAAATATAAAAGAATGAATTTATAAGGAATTTTACGATAGCTATTTTTTTGTATAACATGTAATTGAAAATTGACCATTTTTAAAGATATTTAAGAAAAAATAAAAAAGGGGGAAGAAATCCAAGATGGCGGCAAATTTGAGATGATTAATCTGAGAAAATATTAAAGCTGAACGAAAAATAAACGTCTATATTTGTAGGAAATTTTACACTTTTGAATTCGTTAAGTGAATTGTAAGTTGGAAACTGAATAGATTTCAGGATATTCAAGAAAAAATAAGAAAAACCGGATAAATTACAAGATGGCACCACGAGCTCACCCCGAGGACTGGAGAATTTAGTATGTTCATCAGAAGCTCCTGAAGAACATGTGTACTAATTTTCAAAACTATACGATTTCATGTTTCTTTTCTCAAACTCTTCGTTAATTGGTCTTTCAACTAAGATTTTTTTACAGATTCATCCAATTAGAGACCAATTATAACAAAATCTATTCATCCTGGGAGAAAAATCAAAAAATCAATTTGAAGGAAATCCTAGGCTTTTTAATTTGTAAAATTTTATGTAATTTGAATATTGAATAGTTTTTGAGATATTCAAGAAAATCTGGAAAAGGGGAAGGAATCAAAGATGGCGGCAAATTTGAGACCCATTATTATCTGAGAAACTATTAAATCTGATAGAAACATAAAAATATATATTTTTAGGGAATTGTACGCTCTTTAATTCGTTAAATCAATTGTAATTTGAAAACTGAATAGATTTCGAGATATTCTAGAAAAATTAAGAAAGAGGGGATGAAATACAAGATGGCGTCGTGAAATCAAGCCCCGGGACCGAGGACTTTTAGTATATTCATCAGAAGCCCCTCACAAACATGAGTACCAATTTTCAAAACTATATGATTTAATGTTTTTTCGACCCCATTTTGGACCTTCGTTGACTGCTATATGCTGTATTTATTCATAAACACCAATTTGGATATTTCTTATAAATTAGGAATAATCATTAGCTTTGTTTCTGATTCGTAACTGTTATTTTTTCCTCTTTTTTAAGTAAACATTTTTCAAAAAATTAAAAAGGGATTTTCGGATTATCCGAAATTTCAGATTTCTGTGGTATAGATTCCCGGGATTCTACTGTAAATAAGATTCAACGCTATAAAATACATATGTAAACACAACATTTTTCGGCCAAAGGATTAAACAAAATTTGAACCCCGGATAAATTATTTATTTATGAAATCAAAAAATGGTGTTGCCGTCTTAATTGTATCAGTTCGTGAAATAGTAAATATACCAACAATCGCTAATGAAATCCGTAGACAAAAAATACATTAGAAGTCATTATTTAATTTTACCTGATGAGATAGAATTAGAGTTCTATGATTTTCCAATTTACATGATGAAGTCACTTTTTTAAAAAACTATTCTATTAACACATTAAAACACAACTAATATCTGCCTTCACGCCGCACCTAGCTGACCCTGGAGTTCACCGCAAGCGGAGCGTGCTATTACTGCGAGTGAGAGAGACAGAATGAATGTCTGTGCTCACACTCAGCACAGCGCAAGTTACATGGATGAAGTTAACAATCTAACCTCGAATATCAGAACAAGAATTGCAATCCCCACATTTTAAAAATCAATTTATAAAATATCCTTCATTTTCGTAAATAGAATTTTAAACTTTCAATTTTCGCAGTGGAAATGCTGTGAATTTTAGTGCTCATTGTACAGATTTAAATTTGCGATCTCGCAAATCTCTTCCTTATTTCTTAGGGATGTTAATATTCTGCTCACTTATTTCTTTCTTGAACCTTATTCTTCCTCAGGATTGAAAATGATGGTCTTCCCTCGGATTCGTATTTACACAAATGGCTAGCAAGCACAATAACAAAGTTGAAATCCCTTTTTTTAAGAGTTTTTTTTCCTTTTCTAAATGTTCTATAGCTTTACGTTGAGGACTGCAAAGATTGAGATTAAAATTATACGTAATGAATTATATACAATATATTTTTGAATTGATGTGGTTCATATGTTGCAATACAGCAGGCTTCAGAGACCAGCTGCGCCCCTACCTCATTCATATTATTAATTTAACAGTGTCAACCAACTTTAATTTAATTTTAAAATCAAATCATGTTTGGTAAGCTGGAAGCATGAGTTGCTACAAAAGACCCAAAAAACTATTTGGGAAATTAGAAAGGAAGCATTGTGTAGAAAATGGGTTTGTATTTCAATTGAATTTTGAAGCATAAAACAGAAAGATAATGACATGAATATTTGGCATCTAATGACATTAGCAATTTTGGATCTCCCATTCAGTTTCGAAATGAAATTTTGAGCAGCCTGACTCTATAAATATATGGGAATTTAATACTTAATGAGTTAGTATTTTTATTTTTATTTTGGTCTTATATAATTCCAATTTAAATCAAAATAACCTCACATTTTTTGTATAGATGCATAGTAGTCTCTCCAATTAAAAAAAGCGAAACACCCAGCATTATTTTGCCGTCATTCCTCGGATTTCTGAAGTAAAATTACGACTTAAACGAAATAATGTCTACACACTCTTTTTTCTGCGATTCTCTCTGAGTTTGTCATTCCTAATATTCAGTTACGAATGTAATGAATGAAATGCCACACCCATATTTTTTTTAAGAATTTAAATAAAGTGTGTAGCATTTCATTTAGTAAATTCTCCCAACTGGGAACAAAGTAAATTTTTGAATATGAGAAGCCACCGGATAAGTAAGAGGGTTCTCTCTACTGATCGAGGGTACAGTGATATGGGATTGAATCCTACCCTCAGTGATAGTACGTACCTCAGTTGGGTGGGGTCGTACCGACAAGTTTCGTAATTTGAAGCCATGAATGAACGACATATCCTGACTACAAACACGGAACTCAAATCACAGAGAATATTGGATATTGTTATGCAATCTTCGAGCTTGCAGTTCCAAAGTAAAGGCATACTTCTTCATGACTACGAATGGTAATTAAGTAATTTTAGACTGTTTTTCTTCTTTTTAATAATGTTTCAATTTTTTTTCTCTTTTAATTGAATTTTAGCGGCTTATGAAATATTAGACTAATTCAAATATGAGGAAATTATCAAGTCTCGGTTGTCTGGTCGCTTTATTCCAATGCATCGCTTAGTCTAGCTCTTCGCCACGTTAAAGAAATCAGCAGCAGGCGCATTTCTGGGACTAAAATCGTTCTACAGAAATAACTAGTATGAATTGACTTCGAAGTAGTGAATAAATTTTGCACATAATTTTATCACCAGAATGTTAGATGTTTGCATATTTTGAATCAACTCTGCAGTCGATTGATCGTCTATCAGTCTGTCTATTCGCGTCTACGTAAACGAGATCTACAATATTAGACAGATAATACATTTGTCTGTCGTTCACAAGAACTCCTCCTAAAGGGTCTGAAATTTGCACATGAAATTCTGAGGTACATTTCTATGTCAACAGTGCTATTTTCAACTTTAAGAATTAATTTATTCTGGAGCATTTAATTAAATAATGAATTTTAGTATCATTTAAGCCTTGATTTTGAAACATTTTAGCCAATTAATTTTTTTACATCATCATCTGTATAAAATTATCTTCATGAAAAAAAGCAGATTTATGTATTAAAGTATGTCGTGTGAATATATTTTGTCATTATATTTTTGCTAGAGAAGATATGTTTTCGCTCACTAATTCAGATTATTTATAGGAGAATCATTGTTCTTTTTGTAGAAATATTGTTTTTAATGTCATAAAATAAATAAAGTATAGGAAGTAATTAGAATCGTTACAGTATTCGCAATCCCATAAATGAGAAAGTAATAAGCAAAAAATTTAATCATCATTTTGCAGAGAAGATACAGATAGAATAAACACAAACACGTGCATAATCTGTGCTTTTTACATCGCCTCTAACCAGCATACAGGTAAGGTGCATGTATATATTATTCCAAAA
The DNA here is from genome assembly GCA_013235015.1 of Araneus ventricosus. NCBI lineage: Eukaryota > Metazoa > Arthropoda > Arachnida > Araneae > Araneidae > Araneus > Araneus ventricosus. Next base: position 44,327 of record BGPR01007980.1, on the reverse strand, counting down.
ATAACTGAAACAGTTACGGTTGATAATAACAATAAATTTTATATCCATATTATTGTATATTTTTCAATGATTGAATCGTAATAAATAGTCCGATTCGTATGGCATATTCCATGTTATAAGGTTCATTAAAATTCAACATAGATTGAAAAACAACAGATACTTCATTGGGAAACAAAGCTTCAGCAATCGAGATTAATTTTAATGAAGCTTCGAGGAAGCTTACAGACAACCGCATCAATTTTTCGAGCAAATGTGCCAACGAGGTAAAAGTTTTTCGACACCGCCGTTGAAGAAGGATGTTGGAATTTTCTTCTCCACAGCATCACACACATCTAAATCGCAGGTAAAGTGTTGACATTTTAGGCCCATTCTTCACCGACCATTCACAAGAAAATCGCAAAGCGATAGAGCTGGGCTTGGAGCAGTGGCGTAACTAGAGTGGGGCATTTGTCCTGGGCGCGGATGCTGGGTGGGCGGGGCAAAATTAAGAAATCAATTGGTTGTATTTAAAAGACAAGCAGGGGTTATTTGTAGTTCTTATTTCCAAGAGTCTTTAAAATTAAAATGGTTTCAACAAAGTGTGGGAAATCTTAAAAAGACAGGCATCAGGGGGTCTGAATTTTTTGAAATAAAATGAGGTATGACAGTTTCACACTACATCCACTCACTAAGTGTTTTCAGTAGCATCAAATCACTTTCAGAATAATGCAAATTTAGTTTCGCTCTAAATACCAGCTTTAAAGCTCTTTGGTGTTACATCTTATTCACATTTGTTTCACGCAATGCGTCCATTATTTGGTAATATTTTTATTCCACTTCTGCATTTATTCGGATTAGGACAAAGTACTTCAAATACTGCTAAGCTGAATATTTATTGTTAAACTGTTGTATAATTCTTTGTTTATCTTTAGTAGAGCTGACTGTAAGGTTTTAATAAATTCTTAATTTTCATATCACCGGCTGATTTTTAAATTGGTTAAGACTCATATTTATAAAGCTAAATTCTTGATGATAACGTAACGTTTAGGATGAGGAAAGGAGTGAAACTAATAACTTCCACTCAGACGATAACTTTAATTTGCAATTTTAAGAGAAAATAAAAGTTTGAAATTCAAAACACACTAAGTTTACTTTCCAAAGGACATTATATTTACGCACGAAGACGAGGAAGGCACTACTTCTTCAAAATTTCGAACCCCACCAGCAGGAGGACTTTTAATCCCCGACGACACATATAACGTGCAACAGGCCAACATAGACGGCGGATCTTCAGGATACCAGATAAGTATAGTAGTGGAAAAGTTAAACTTCATTTTTAAATACCCAATCCACAGTTTGCCTTACAGTACCCACCCATCAGAGTTTGCAGGATAATATTCTTCAGAATTTTTCCGAAATCAGTTTGGTTTAAGACGAACTAGTTGATGAGACATCCTTTGTTCTGCGGTACATAAAGGAAGAAAAAATGGTTCATTGAAAGCAAAATTTGTTTCATTATCTAACATATGAAATGAAATATTTGCAGCTTTCAATAAAAAAAGATGTTTCCTATAAGAGTAGTGTGAAATTAAAAGAATATTGTTTGTTTTTTCTAGGACCTAATGGAGCTACTGAACGTGTTTTATATTTAATGACCAAAAGAACGGATCAGTGACAAAACTAAACTGCATATTGAACCTTTAAAGTACATTCTAATTAACGAAAATAATTTTGACCTATATTGTCAAAACATCCAAAAAAGAATTGTTACTGAAATCAATGAATTCTTTAGAAATATCTAAGGAAAACGTTTTTAACAAAGGGTAAAATATATGCTACGGTACTAAACTTGTTTCAGTGCGACTATATGTATTTTATCAATAACTGTTCTTCATTTGCGATTTATTTAGTTTTAATCAATGCATATACCCAACAAAAGACACTATTAATATTATAATAATTTTTTATTAATTTCGAAAATAAAGTGAACGTGCTCCCAATTGATTTCCCTTTAAGTATGGATTTATTTTAAATTTTGAAAATTCTTCATCTTAAAAAAATGATACCAATTCGAAATAAGTAACAATAATAACAATGTGTTACTGACAGCAATAGCGGAGGATATATTAATATATTTGGGGTTTTTTTATAACCAAGCCATATTACTCGGAAATATATCTATCAAATTTCGGAAAAATAAAAACCTTGAAGGAAATAATGCATATTTTATCAGATTATTCCAAATGAAAAGCATCTTAAATTGCTACACTATTGTTCACAAAAATAAAACGAAACTTCATTTTTTCATATATAAAAACGAAAATTAAAATTTAAAATATTACACATTTCTAATATACTTAAATCGCATGTAATAAAATTTTTGAAAACTATTTTAAACATAACATTCTTATCTTCAGGAATCTTAAATAATAGGTAAGTAGCAGAAATCATCGACATATTCCTAATGTGCTCGTCATAATTCTCTAATATAAGCAATCAAATGGAAATAAAATATCCGGAATATACAACCAGAAACTTCCCATTTATTCACACCAAAGATGCAACATGGCGTAATTTAGATCGGTTTTCGTTGGAAATGAGGGTAACGAAGTATTAAATTCAATTTCCACAAATAAGGGTGCTGTTATCTTTTATCACATGCAAGCTTGAATTAACTAAATATCATCCTCCTTAGTTGTAAGAAGTCAAAAATAATACCTACCTTGGCTTGACTTAACAACGAAACATTATATTAAACATGCGGAAATGGCGAAAAGGAAATAGGTTGTTTAATTTACCTCATAGCCATGAAGAAGACTTAATTTAAAGTATTGATGCTGTTTTACTGAGCTGATTCATCTCCGGAAACCTGCTCTCTTCCGTAGATTGAGAGGAAACCAGGGACAAGAGTCAACACTACTTGGAATTTCCATTGTTGTTCTTATTTCTGTACTGTATCTAACAATACAAATAATTCAATCCTAGAATAATTTTTTTCTCATATTATAAATGTTACATATTCAAATCACATCCCTTCCTAATGACTATAACACAAATTTTCATCTACCAGCCCAGCAATGAAAACAGGCTTTAAATTAAAGAAATGAAGATATTAACAGAAGAAGTTATGTGAACTAAAAGATGTGAAACTCTATATAACATTTTTTGCAATATTAAAAGTGGTAAAATTAGTTTTACATATCATCAATTTGAAATTTTATATAAAAATTTCTGCAATTTTAAAAGTAGTAAAAGTTTCTTTATATGTTTTGGAATCTGTATTTCTAAATATAAAAAAGGTGATATCTCACTTTTACTCAGAGCTCATTTCTTCTCGCTTGTAAAACTATTTACACACATAATTTTTTACTAATCTAAATACAGGTTGGGTAAAATTCCATAGTCATTTTAAGGAAACATAAGATAAATAGTAGGATTGGAAAATAGGGTGCCTTGGTAAACATTTCTTGCGGATTGGGGGTCGTTTTTCTAGGCATAATTTAATATCAAAACCCTCCATTAGAAGACTTTAGAGCAACTACACTTAAAATACTTAAACTATACAACTATTATAAACCTGCAATACCCAATAATTCAATTAATGACAAGTAAAGCTGTATTCCAAGTAGTTGTCCGGGATGTATCTTTTGCCTGACGCTATTTTTCACCTTAATATGTAGTCTCCTTAATATATAAAAGAGGCCGATGCTTTAGGCAGTGCTACATCTTTTCCAGTCACATCTTCGTCAGACTACGGTTTATGGACGAAAAAATTAAGGTAAGGCTTAAGAACGTGTTGCGGTGTCTCGACTAATGTAACACCACGGCAGACATAACAAAACTCGCCAAACAGCTGTTTCAGAACAACAGCCATGATTACCATATTTGACGAGAAATCGCCCCTAAAAAATTCAACCTGTCAACAAGAACATCAATCGACCTAATGGCAGTTCAATCACAGGGAATATTAGGTGGCGAGCGCTAACTGAAATATTCTACTATCATGTGCAAGTTAAAATGAATTTTTTAACCTATTAACCCTCTGACTCCTAGCGGCCCTCAAAATCTTACTACCTTTGTATACGGAGATATTGTTCCGGAGGTATTGTATATGGATACGTCAAATTGACTCGTCCGCCTTCTCCCCTTTTCTCCTCACAGTTGGTGGTCGGAAGCCCACTGGGGCGTGACCCTCGGGTAGAGACTGGGGTCGCTAGTTGAATGATACAGTCCTTGATGAGAACATAATGGGATTTTTTCAATTGTTACCACGATAGTAGGGTTTTACAATATTTTTATTTTAATGTAATTTTGCTCAATACATTCTAAAATAATGTGGAGCACCGTAGTCAGGAAATGAAATTTGCCATGGATACTTATATTCCTTTTACCAGCTATTTGATAAACTTTTGGATTGTAATTCTTCACAATTCTTTTTCACAAAAATGGTATGCCTTTCAAGACAGATAAATTAACATGTTGCATCCTAAACTGGTAACCTTCAGAAATGATTAAGAATAATAAAGGGAATATTTAGAACATCCCCTTCGGAATTCAGTTGTGTCTCCTGTTCAATTCACACTGAACAAGGGAAAATAGGTTCCTTTACAAAGCAAGGCTCCCAATTCTATAGCAAAATATGTCTGACACATGTTCCATGTAATTTTACCACTCCTTACTACAAAAATGATTATGAAATAGACTGTAAAGGCCAGATGTAGCGTTTTCTTTTCTTCGTCATTTTTAACACTAAATGTAGTGACGTACGGTGATTGATTTGATGGTACATTTTGTAATGACAATGCAACAGGTTAACAGACTACTTTTCACATAGAGAGACACATGTTTCTGTATGAAAAACACACGCTTCTTTCTTAGACTAGGGGAGATATATAAACAATTTTAAGGGAATTTATTTTTGAGGAAAGCGTAAATGTTTGTAAGAAATGAAATAAAATTGCTAACGTCTATATTTCCTTTGTACAAAAAAAGATAAACTAGAAAATTGAGAGTACTGTAAGTGATTTATAAATAAGAGTATAACATAGATGGAATATAGTAAATGGATTTAACTAACAAAACTTATACACCATTTATTATATCTCACGATAGTTGATTCGAGATTAAAGTCTTTGCGAAATATAAAATAAAGTAACTTATCAGCAATATGAGCAGCAAACTCAGAAAGTAGTAAATATACTGTGTTAGATTTGGTGGGTTTTATCATATTTTAAAATTGTTTGAGGTAAAATAGTTTAGTCGAAGCTATTTTCATTTTTTTCTAAATGTTTATTTCGCCGGAAAAAATTCAGTAGTTTTTGATTTTTCATGAATTTTAATTTTTGAGATTGGCTAAAATTTAATGAATTGACTAAACAATCTTTCCGGCAATTTCCAATTTTCAAAATCCTAAATCAGTTTGGTAAGATTTTAGAGTGAATGTGTTTTAAATATTGGTCCCTCAAATGCCACGTAGAAAAACATCAATCCTTACCTTTTTCTAAAAAAATGAAGTTAAATCACTGATACATGATTTTATAATATGACTCCTTATCGCTTCGAAATAAAATTTAATGTTTTGTATTTAACATGTTATTCACCAAACCATTTACAGCATTGTTTTAAGAAAATCAAATTTAATAAAAACAATTTTAAATGTACACTTTTCTTTAGTTGTATATAAGGGAAAAAGCAATTTATTTTAATTATTCCTTACTGATTAATCTTTTTTTAATTCATTGTTATAAATATTATGTAATCTTGAAATAATTTTTAACACAAATTTGCAATCATGAAACGCCTCTTGTAAGGAATTAAAATTTAGTTCAGTTAATCGATTAATTTATAGTTAAGTTATAAAAATATAAAAACCGTTGTATTGTCATCGAGAAGAAAAATTACAAGAAATTTTAAAAATCAAGTACATTACTAATAAAATTTAGCACAGCTTGCGAGTGTTTTGCTTTTGTTTGTTTATATTTAAAATCTTGAATCCTTCAATCAAGCCCAGTGAATCAAAAAATTACATATTCATGAGTAAATAATTTTAATTATATTTTCTGGAGTAAAAGTTAACCCGTTTTAAAAGAATCATTGTTACTCTATTAACGTTCAAAATGATATTTGTCTTCATTACAAGAAATTCGAAAAGAATCTACTCTAATAAATGAATTTCTAAGAAATTTAAATTTTTAAACAGTATTCTTAAGCTTTAATATTTTTTCATTCAAATAAACACAGATTTAGTAAAAAATATAACAGGTTAAAATTATTTCAGGATCTTATTTTGATAGTTCAGCGTGTAATTGTTTCTGAAAACATTTGAAGCTTCCCGCAGGCGAAATCAATTCATCACTGTCAGCCATGAATAGCAGACGTTTCCCCTCCCCGAGAAAACCCTTGTGGAAACTTTGCTTTACTACCCAAACCCCTAGTTTGACCCATGCCCACCGAAAATCCACCTGGCTCGTATAAAACCTACCAAGCCTGTTGGGGCGGGTGTCGTAGTGAGAGTGTTAACGTTCAAGGAACGTGATTCCAAAATCGTGGGACAAACTTTATGGGATGCCAATCATACAGAACAAAGAAAAAATCAAATAGCGGCCTTTACAGGCGTCTTTGACAGCAAAATAAAGTCTAAGGAATTTTTACACCAGAGAAAGTGTAAAGCAGATGTATAACGGAATACAAATTTACGTGACTACGACTATCCACATTAATAAATATCAACTTTGCAAGTCGTATGCAGCGTGAAAGATAAAATGGCAAGTAAAACGTAGTTCAAGCATCAAACTTTTGGAATATTTAACGAGAATTCCGAGATTTCCCGACGAAGCTATGGAAGCTTCGCATGTTGGTATTCATGCAAATCTGTCTTACCTTATCACGTTAATCTCCACGTGAATGAAATAAGATTCAAACTTCCATCAAATACGATTCATGCCCACTTTGTAATCTAATCACCCCTCCTCTACACTAGTTAAGAGATAGCACAGAAAGGGTTATCTAATTAAATAAGTGGTGCGAATTCCAGACGTGAGCAGTGGCGACTAACGTGTTAAATGTGTATTCTGTTTAACTTTATGTTGTGTACTTCATCTGATATGAACCCATTTCGTTTATTTAATTCACTGCCAAAGATATCTCTCTAGCGGTACTTTTCTGATGTTTGCCCATGCTCTTATTAGAAAAGTGAATCCTGTCTATCTGTTTTAAAAAATCAATTAAATTTGTCTAAGGAATTTTGAAATGGCCTGTAAGTAGGAGTCGATGAGAAGCTTGGTCATTGTAAGTTCTTCTTCAGATATTAGTATGATATTTTCTATGTTTGTAAAGAATTTAGATTAATGCAGTAATCCTGCTTGATTACTTTATTTAAACTTTTAAAATATGTATTATATTTTATATTTTCGTGTACCATTTCCATCGCTACTATCGGCTTGAGAAAAGTTTAAGAATTATAATATAGTTAAATATGAAAGAAAGATAAGTAATGAAGATTTTCGCCACTAAATACTGCCACTAAAAACGCAAGAATATTAAACATATAACATATGTTCTTAGCTATATTCATCAACATATATGCGTTGCTTCAAGTTCTTATAAGAGCCTCTGCTACACGATGAGGTGATAATCTGTATATATAAAAATCAACGAGTGTGTGCATGTTTGTTCCAGCATCATTTCCGAAAGGCTTCTCCAATTTTGATGATACTTGGTAGTAGCTACACAGGTTTCTCTTTAACCTACTTGGAGTACATGAGCTCTAACTCAGTCCCTAATGGTAGGATGGAATCAAGTCTCCAAATTTACATGTGAAAATTATGACGATTGACGTTTTAGAGGATTTTGCTTCTACGATATGAATGAAATTTTGTACAAACACTTCTAATTAGGCATTTAAAAATACTATAAGTTAAATAAAACGCTAATCTAATCCCACAGGGTAGTGTGGGGCAGTCTTTTTCTTACATTTTTGATTTTCATAGGACGTATCACTTACACTATACAACAGAGTAATAAAATTTTGCTTCGTTTGTTGCCCTAGAGCCTTCTCTATAGGACAAATATAAATTATAACAACCCTGCACTATTGCGTATCAAAATAATAAACTATCATTGAATACCAATGAAGTTGTAATTATTAGTTTCTCTTTCATAGTTTTTTTTGCATTGTTATTGAAATTAGCAGATGGTAGGGGAATATCCGCCGTCGTAAGCTTATATGAAATGTATTTAGTTACCTTTGTTTCCCATAATTCAGAGCATATGCAGCGGACATTCAAAAAATTTCTTGAATTTGAAAATTACATTTCTTGAAATGTGCAGTGTTTTCTCAATCACTTATTTTATTGTGATGTTATAAAATTATTTCTATCATTTGGCATCGAATACACTTCTGTAAAACTTAAATGGTGTAAATTGAAATGCGACAATTGTGATGAAATTTAAAAACAGATATGGTGAAAATGCCATCGTGTAGACAATAATGAAGGATTTCAGGAGCAGAAACTTATAACTGTTATCTACGCTGGGCTCCAAAAGTTCAGACACAACCTGTTTTTTGAAGCTCCTCCTTTAATAAATGTAATAACCTAAATTAAATTATAAAACTGAATAACCTAAATTAAATTATTTACAAGAAGTGAATATGCCACATATTGTTTTAAAGAAATTTTTATTTTTATAGATGCCAGAGAAGGCTTTGAATATCTTTCCCTTCTTCCAAATCCTGATAATCTATTTTACAATGCTCTAAGTACTACCTTCCATGGCTATTGAAATTGCAGTAGAATTAATGCCACTCATAATAATTGTATTTCAATAAGGCAGTTAACTATGTGCCCATTTTAGGTATATTTTACCTTAAAATGTAGGTAAAGACTTGTTTTTTACTAAATGATTTCCACTAAACTAAGGCTTATATTAAATACACTATCTGAAAAGTATTATAAGGGTTTAATAATGAGCAGGAGGAATGAATTTTTGTAAAATGTCATTCAAATTTTTAAGCAGTTAATATTACAATATGTTTAATTTACCATTATATTTTAAAATAAAAATATTACATAAAACTATCTCTCATTCATTCGTTTTCCTGGTTGAATAGTTGCACCAATGAGCTCTATTGGAGCTAGAATCTTTACTGAAGGTTTTGGCGTGTTATTATGGCGAGAGATAAATGAGAATAGTTTGCAGTCCGGCGAGTCTCTTATCCTTAGAAGAATAGCTTACTCTCGAGAGATCCAGAAAGTGCTAGGTATTCATTCATTGGCGGCGTGTTGCAACATTCTCCGTGCCGGTCTCTTACCTGTGTAGAGTGTGCAGTGTGCTTTTACAAAGTGAAGTCTACATTGTTTTAATCGCCGTGACAGTGCATTTATCTCCGAGAACTAGTGTCTAGTGGTTCTACTCCTTGTCTTATGGGCTAGTGGTTCTACTCCGAATCTTAGGGGCTAGTTGTTCTAATCTGAACCATAGTTGTTCTACTCGGAGTTCTATGAGCTAGTGGTTCTACTCTGTTTCGTAGGAGCTCATTCTTTGGACATCTCGGTCGCTTAGAATACCGTTGAAGATGTCCAATGGACTTGACTCAAGTGATGTGCGTACTTTTCGGTGCTAATGCTGAAAGTCACATTTCTACTTCTTCTGTGTTAGACTCATTTAATAAAATTTCTGATCTTGAGAATGTTCGTGTTAGACTAAAAACTCAGATGAGCCCCATGCTCGGTTCTGTTCCAATCGGTACAAACATTTTCTCATTTTTCGAAAACCACAACTCAACTTTCACTCAAATTCAGTACCAGATGTCGCCACACGCATGTAATCAAAATATAATTAACGCAATCAGTTTCCTGCTTACAGCATTTGGAACACATTAAAATCATGTATTGTTAACGAGAATACATATATGAATATAACTTCAAAACTGCCAGATCAAGAATTGAACGAGAAATTGATTTCGGCGTTCCATCTTCACAAATATGAGACAAGTGAAATAAAAATGCACAAAACATATATGATGGAAATCTCCTCATGTAGACAGTCTTAAATCATTACACAGCTGAACACATAAAACTTTTATGCATACAGCACATTCACCAGTACCTGTGCAAGACAAATGCAGAGACAATGATGCCTTTGTTCAAACCTTCAGCCTTAAACTGATTAGAAATATTTCTGTACTAAAACATGATTATTACTGTGATATTGCACTGTCTAGAGAATTGGAAAGGTCATTTTCATCATAGGAAAAATTTAACTTGATTTTATTAAACACTCAACCCACCCATGACAACATTCAAGTTTGCAGTGATTAAATTCTTCAGAATTATCCTGAAATCAATTTTGTTGAAGACGAAATGTTTGATGAAACATCCTCGGCTCTATGCTACACTACAAAAGAAATGATTGACCATTGGAAACAAAATTCTGTATCATTGTCTAACATATAAAATAAAATATTTGCAGCCTTCAATGAAAATGATGTTTCGAATAAGGATTTCGGTAAATTAGTATAATACTATCTGTATTTGCCAAGAACAACAGAAATACCGAAATTGTTTTTAGTTGAATGACCAACATTGAAAAACCAAAATTACATATTGAAACTTTAAATTTCATGCTAATTATCAAATATAACTTTGACCTTACTTGCATGGAATCTTATCAGAACACCCCAAAATTTAACTGTTGCAAAAATCAATATATTCTTTATATATATAATAGGAAAAAAATTATGAAAAGGGTAAATGAAATGTTTTACTGCTAAACTTGTTACGTAGGGTTACAAATGTTTTATTAATATCTCATCTTCATTTCCGCGTTATTCAGATTTAGTTACACATTTTTTACAAATTTTGAAAATATGGTTAACGCTCTCCCAATTTTTCTCTATATGTGTGTCCCGATAGAAATTTTTGAAAGATTTCCACCTTAAATTATTATAGCAGCTCAAAATAAGTAAATTAATTGAAATAAGTTATATTTCTCGACAGTAATAGTGAAAGATAAATTAATATCTTGTAAATTTTTTCATTACCAAGTCATATTACTCGGGGAAAAATCTATCAAAATTCGAGGAAGCAAAAATTTTGAAGGTATAATGCATATTTTAGCAGATAATTCCATACGATAAGCATTTTAAAATGTTACTGAAATAGCACAAAAATAAAATTATATTTCAATATTTAATATGCGAAAGCGAATTTAAGTCTGAAAATATTACGAATTTGTAATTAATTTAAATCACGTATAAAAGTTTTGTAAAATATTTTAAACATACAGTTCTCATCTCGAGGAATGGTGAATAATAGGTTATTTTCAGAGATCATCGAATTATTTCTAATGTAATTGTTATAACTCGCTAATATAGTAAATCGAATCAAAAATTTACGGAATACAAAATCTTCTACAATAAAAATTATTTTACCATATCAAATATTCAACATAGCGTCGTTTACATTGGAAATAGGAGAAGTACTCGAAGTAGTTAATTCCAATTTCCACACATAGGAGATCTGTTATCGTTTGTCACATGGAAATAAGAATATTCAACATATCCTTCACTTCAGCTACATCAGCAAGTCAAGAATTATACTTAACTTGACTCGTTTTAAAAATATTACATTTTTGTCAAACATTCAGATATTGCAAAAAGTGAACAGGTTGTTTAATAGAGCCCATAGCTCTGAAGAGGGCTTAATTTCAAGTATTGATTTTGTAGTATTGCGCGGTTCAACTGCTGAAACTTACTTGCTTCTCTGGGCTGTGAGGAAGCTTTGGAAAGAGAGAGTAAATAGTAGTTTGCATCTCTTTCACTTCCACATCTGTTCTGATTCTCTCTTCTGCTGTATCCGACACTATTATTAATCCAATCTTAGAACTTTTAGTTTCGCAAATTTTAACATTAACCTTTCTACATCACTTCCATACTGTTATTTACCAGCCCCATATTTAAATGTCTGGGCTTTATATTAAGGAAATTTTAGTGCACATACCCCTATGCGTTATCGGAAAAAAGTTAAAATTTTATAAAGAATTTTCTGCAATATTAAAAGTGGTAACACTCCATTGAGATATTTTCAAATGTTTATTCCTAACTATGCGAAGATGATATCCCTATTTGATTGGAGCTTTGCTCATAAGATCAGTTCCAAAAGATGTGTTGGCCAGTATAATTTATCAAGCCATTGTTCCAAGATTATAGTCCTTGAATACTTTTAGCAAAATTATATAAATTGCTCTGTAGAAGATTATTTTACAGACCATTCGATTAAAAAAGCAGCTTAAATTCGAAATAAGGTTTTTCATTTTCTACTGGTGTAAATTTAGCCAAACGTTTATCACGAGTTCATATCGATAGAGTTATCGGAAATTTAACGTGCTTACCTACTTCTCAAATAATAGCCACAGATAAGAATTCAAAGTCCATAGAAAGAATTCATTTCTTCCAAAGCCAATTTCTCTCACTGGGAAAAATAATTCAATCCCCTCACTTAACCTATCATCACATAGATGGCACCACAGACTCATTAACCTCTCTGCATCAATTAAACTAAAGTAGTCTTCTTCCCAATGGTTATTTTATTATAAAATAAAGCTGCCAACTAGAAAGCGAATTATATCGCACCAGTCAAGAAAAAATAGAGATGAATTTACGACTGTGTATTGGACGATAGATATGAAACTTCGCAGTACTTGAATATGCGATAATGGTAGACTGGCCGTTGCAAGAGCGGCCGAAGTAAAGAGAGAAAAGAGTGCGAACTATTACAAGTTAAACAAAGAAAAAAAAGTTTTTATCGTTCCATCCTATATCCCATATTCATTTCCGGTTCGTTTATATTCAGTATTTATCAAAGTATTTATTTTTAGCATATATCAAAAAGAATGCATGATTGATATTTTAATGGTTTGTTAACTCTCAATTGTTTTCCCTATAAATATGTCCGGATTCTAATTTTTTAAAAATTAGTCATTTTAAATTATTATATCAGTTCAAAATAAGTAACAATAATAAAAATAAATTATGCTATTCGCCAGCAATATCGAAAGATAAATTAATATTTTCTAAAATCGTTTTCATTACCATTTCAATAAATCTATCAAAATTCGGGATAGCAAACATTTTGAAGGAATAATCCATATTTTTTCAGATTATTCCATATGACAAGCATTTCAAAAGGCTACTGCAATCGCACAGAAATGAAACGAAATTTCATTATTTCAAATGCAAATGCAAAAATAAATTTTTTAAATTTATTTAAATTGTGTTTGCTGAAAGTTTTGAAAAATAGTTTAAACATACCGTTCTCATCTCGTGGAATGGCTATTTGCATAGATCATCGACTTATTCTTAACGTACTTGTCATAATTCCCCTGTATAGTAAAAAAAATCAAAATAAGATATTCAGGATTTATAATATGCAACAGTAAAATTTTCATTTATCCATAACAAAAATTTAACATGTCGTATTTATATTGTTTTCCGTTCGAAATGTGTAATTCCAATTTCCACAAATGAGTTTGCTTCTGTCTGTTGTCACATACAAGATTAAATCCTCTGTATATCCTCTTCCTTACTTATATAAACAAGTGAATAATGGAGAAAATTGAGGAGGTTGTTTAATTGAGTCCATAGCCCTAAAAGAGAGCTTAATTTTCAGTATTTATATTGTATTACTGCGCGGATTCGGCCCCTATGTGTAGTCCGGGGAGTAGGGTAAACAATACTTTGTATTTCTTTCACTTCCGTTGAAGTTCTGATTTTTCTGATGTATCGTACACTATTAAATAATCTAATCTTAGGACTTTTAGCTTTGCATATAATAACGCTCACGTTTTTATATTATATACGTACGAAATGACAATAACACTATTTTTAATTACCAGCCTAATTAATTAAAGATTCATACTTTATCTTAAAGAAATAGATATGTACGTAATGGGATACGAGATTAACACTTCATGCACATTCATGATCATTGGTAGTATAAACTCCCGACCGGTGACGCTATATGGAGCAATTCCGCAGGAAATTAAAGTTATATTGTTAATTATAAAAATGCAATCAAGAAATTTAATTAACGATTGTAACTATTAGTTCATGGTTCGGCTCCTTCCCGAAGCAGTGTTATTTTTCACCTTTTGCTACTAACCTATATAAGAGACAGCCGCATTAGACGGTGCACATGCTTTGCAATGAAATAGGGCATCTGAATCCTTGGCGTCGATGTCCAACATTTCATTCCGTTAAAATTTTTTAAAAACATGACATACGCTAAAAATTTAACTTTAACTTCTGCACGCATTAGAAAGTATATAAAAACCTAAAAGCAAATCTTGGGGAGCAGAAAAAACTCGACGAATTTTCTGACTTTGAAACACAATTTAATGCTCAGATAACTATTAGAAATACATTTAAAATATTTCGTAACCTTTCTGAAATTAGTGAATAAACCAATATATCGGAAAACGATTTGGAGAGAATTAATTTTCTCCTTTAGTTATGTAAATAAATTCCGTCCAAACTCCTTGCTTGCAATCTGCACCTCTCATTTCAAGAAAACATCCAAAGCCGGTTCAACCTACCTGCACCACCAGTGGATAACAGCAATTTCCGAAATATCTTGGTCACCCTTGGCCATCCTTCCCTTCCAAACCTCTAAACGATCAACCAGAATTTATGTATCCTCCTCACCACCTCAGGTGCTCTGGAACACCCTACCAGGGAGCGTCACCAGTCCACGTTAGAACTTTGACAGATTCAGGGGAGCTATTTGAAAGTCAGGTCTTCATCTATATTGTCACACAGGAGGTAGTCCCTTGTGGTGACAGGTAGCCGGTCAACCACACTACTAATAACATAGTGCTTCGTACCAGTCACAGCTTCGTATGTCTACCGGCACTATTCACCAACACGAGTTGACACTGATTCCGGTGTCAGCAGTCCAGTTTCTTATTCTCCACAGCAGAAGAGCACGTTATCGGCCGTCCGTTTCACAAGTTCTTTTATCCTAGAAAATTTGCAAGTTTCCGAAATCCGAATTTGCGCGCATGTGCCAGTAGAATGAAAAATCATTCTGCCTCAATGTTTTGGGTTTTTGAATTGCTTGTAAGAGTATTTTTTTGGGAAAAAAATCAATCTGAAAGAATATTTTGGTGTTTAGCCTACTGGCAATTTTGTGGGATCATTCAAGTAAAGGTTAAAAATTATGTGACAAGGTTGATGAAAAAAGAGTGTCAGGTGATTTTTACTTAAATCAGATCATCTCAGGCCACGGAGCCTTTAAAACTTATCAAAACAGATTCTTCGGCAATAGTCGCTGGTGCTTCTGCGGAAAAGAGGTAGGAACTGGAACAAACTATCCTTAAATGTGATGCATGGCGAGACATCAGAGACACTTACCTTAAGAAAACTGCAGCTCCAATAAAGAACTAATGCAGGACAGCCAATCAAGAAAAGGTGTGAAATTGTTTGTTAAAAATATTCTAGCCCAAAAGATGTAAAATGTAATTTAAATGGATAAAAAATGATAGAGGGGAATTGGGAGTTTTTTTAAAACTCTTCTCATCTGGGAATCCCCATCTATATTTATTTTTTAAATTTTATTATATATATATATATATTAAATGTCTCTTATAAATGTGTCATTTTTTTCGATGTTTTAACTGTGTTTTTCTGTAAATATTTCGTACCTGTTAACTGTGCTGTGGTTTTTGTTTATTTTGATTTGTTGTTTGGTACCGTTTTAATTTGTGGCTTCCTATATTCTTTTCATTTTTTTCTTCTTCTTCTTATTTTCTTTATTATTATTTTTTGTTTTAATGTTATTTGTTTATTATTCAAGAAATTGTGTATTGGACTGTTTGAAATTATGTATTGGACAGTTTGAAATTATGTATAGGAAAATTTGAAACTGTGATAGAAAATTGTATAGGTTGATTTAGCCTTTTTCTTGTGATGCAATGTGTTGCATATTTAGGTTTGAATTTGTGCTTTCCTGTATATATATATTTTTAAGCTTTTTCTTTTTGTTCTCTTAATTTTCCTTATGATTGTATTTTAATTTATGTTATTTGGTAATTAATCAAGATTTTGTGTTTAGGAAAGTTTGAAAGTGCTTATAGGAATTTGAAATTGTGAGAAAATTTGTTAATAATTTTAACATTTTTTCCTATGAAGCAGTGTACTTTGTGAAGAAATTTTGTACTCAAATTTGCTAGCGTCCTTCGGAACTGTCAGTTGCTCGATATTTGTACGTAAGGACAGGTCAAATTACTAGTTATTATATGTTGAGTGGTGAATAATAACTTCTTGCCGCTAAATTTTGTCTCAAAATGTATTTGACGTTATTAATACCTATTCTGGGTTCCTGTACTTTTTTGGATGCAAACTGCTTATTGATCAGGAAAATTTAAATACACATATTTAATAAAAATACAATGTCTTTACTGTACCTGGTGATGCATTTCAGAAAATAAACTTCATATTTAATGAAGATTTTTTCTGCAGTGTGTTTCCAAGTTTAAAATATTCATCCCTGTTTATTAAATGTGTTGTAGTGCAAGTTTAACAGTATAATTGATAAAATTAACGAAAATTAAATTTAAAAAATTAAAAATTAAAATTAAAATTAACTGAACTTGAATTAAAAATTAATTAAAATTCTTTTGCATTAAACAGAAAGGCGCAAATGCAGCTGCTTCTGATAGAATACACGAAAACAAAATTAGAACTTCAAAAATTAAGTTAAAAATTTAAAAAATAAGCATTAATAAAACCTTAAAATAAAAAACACAAAAAAAGCAAAATAGAACGAAAAAAATACAATTAGAATGAAAGCAAAATGGAAGAAAATTGTAAAAGAACCAAAATGGCGATTCTCCTCAGAAGCCACACGCCATACGAGCTCTTAACCCTCTGGGGTCAAGCCCGAAATCAGTGCGAACTTTTCTCCTCCCATAACGGCAGACCCGATACTGTCTCCGGAAAGAAAAGTCCTTATAAGTGTCAGTCCGAGATTTTCTTTCTACCAGTTTTTCTCTTCCCCCAAGTCTCACGCGGCGACACAATGAGAGGAAGTGTCTCTGGTTAGGGGTGCCAGCTTCAATAATCTAATCTTTCAACACATATTTCAGTTGAGCAGCTTGCTTAAAATTAGGACAGATATCCATGGCCCAGGGGGTAAAATCAGCGCACTTTTAAGTTGCTGCTGTTTAGATTTAGAGAGTAGATGTGTATCAAAATGAGTGTCAATTAACGAGCATAAAATTGAGACGCTTATAAGCCTTGAATTTACACATATACGCATTATTATTAGCCTGGTCTATAAGATTATAAAATTTTCTGACTTAGAAAAGATTGTAATTTAAAAAGCAAGAGGAATATAAAATTAAAATTAAAAAATTGAAAATTTTCTCTTTTATAGATTACTTTCATTTAAGGACTATAAATTCAAAGTGCTTTTTGTGAAACTTAATTTTGAATATAAAATACTATACATATATACAAGATTTGCTTAACATGCGAATAAGTTTATACCTTTCAATGAAAACTTTCCTTGTTTTCATTTATTGAATACATTTAAAAAAGAATAATGCCAAAATGTAATAAGAACAAAGTGCTGTACTGTTTCATTCTGAATAGATTAACACTGATTATATAAAATCGTATATTTGCTTAACATAATATTTTGTTATCAATCGAAATTTTAAAGACAGTTCAGCATTTTATAAGATTCTAGCTTGGGATTTTTTGAATAATATAATCAAAAAAATTTCTTCTATTTTTTACGAACGCGCACTGACAAAAAACAGATAAAACTAATTTAACTGACAACTCAGCAATAAATTTATCCCATAGAAAAATTATAAAAGAGCATAACCTAAGGGCATCTATGGTAAACCTACTGAATGGTATTAGAAAACATGACGATTAAACAAAATATTGGAAGATTTAAATACAATAAAGATTTATTTTCTTAGGATATAAAACGTATAACATTTTTTATGAATAACTAGGAAGCAATGTGGTATAATAAAAATAATGCAAAACTCGAATATATAATTAAATTTTAATACGTTAATGATTATAAAAGATTCAGCAGGACATTTTTTTTCAGATTTATGAAATCAAACCAGTCTTACTTATTCATGCAAATGCAAAAAGAACAGATACAAGTCTTTAATGACAGAACAACTAATAAATTTGCCTTACATAAAAATTACAAAAAATGTATAACCTAAAGGCTTCTATGGAAATCTTCAGAACAGTATAAAATAATTAGGTTAATACAAAAGTGTTGAAAGATATAAATACAAACATTTTAAGATAATTATTTTGTGAATGACTATACAGTAGTGTAGTATAATAAAAATAAATACAATTCAAAATGTCGTTCCTCTTTTAATTGTAATCTGATTTATTGTCGGCATGCTAAAAGCAAAAGAATTCTTTAAGCTGTCGTTTTGCCAGAAATCGTCGGTCACTTCCATAAAGAGTTTACAAATGTTCTCATAGTTCCAAATCTATGTTCCCACAATCAAGTGGAAGGCAAGGGGTCAATAGAATAGAGAGTTTTGTATAGATTTTGTTTCCCACTCAGTTTGAGTGAAACAAACCTTATTCAAAAGCGGCTCGATCAATAAAGATATCTCTGGGAAAAAGTAGTTGAAAGAGCGTTTGAATGAATGCATAGTAGTCTGCAATAAAGGAAGAACGAATATAATACTCGTAAGCAGTGTCGTATGCCGCAAAAGACGCTAGAAGCAGTTGACTCGGTGAGGGGGGGGGCTCAAAACCTTTTAGACGTACATCGCATATATACAGGACACATGGCAGAGGGACATGTGGTCAAGATCTGTCAGCAAATTTGTAAAAAAATCAATGTGATATTTTATTTTGAGCTTCAACGGTATTTGGATTCAGCGGTAAATAAACAGCACTTAATTTCCCAAGTCAGCATTCTTGAGAAATGTATTACTAACATTTAGTTAAAACTTCTCCGAAATAAAAATTTTGCCGGTTACGATATTAGTAAACTATGTTTTGTTGCTCATAGAAAATATCGATTCTGACTTACATGAACGCGCCTCGTCTGAGTTGACATTTTGTCATAGATACAAAATAGTATTTTGCATCTATGACAAAATCATCTAAAAATAGTTCATTTTGTATCAATGAGCAAAACTCATATAGCTATTTTCAATATTATCTCTCCATTTTCAGCAGTGGACAAGATATAACAGATTTCATAATGCGATTAGTAGGCAAACAGTCAAGACTGTAAAAAAAAACAATTTTATGGAAGTCAGTCGCATAAAAAAGTAATTTTAACTAGAAACATGCCGACTGAAATAAATAAGTCGATTTTTAAAATATTTTTTCTTTATTTCAATGAACAAACGCTGCTTTTGTTATTAACAGACTATAAAATTTTTTCGAATTGTATATGAAAAGCTTGGTTGAACAAAATATGAAAGTCGTACGAAATTTCGGTTAATAAAGGTGGAAAACGATTAAACAGAACTGGCCAGACTTAACAAATTCAGCACAAGTTACGATACAATGAAAATGCACATTGTTGACAGAAAGAACGTTGCATGTCTCAACCAGTGGCGTAGCGAGGGGTGTACTGAAATTCGAGTCAGTTTTGAGGTGGGAAAGTGAATATTTATAATTTTATCTTAGGTTATTGTTGTGCTTAAGCTTTTGATACTCACTGCAAGACGAGTAATATTCATGCCTATAGTCGATCATTTTTATTTCAGTACTGAGTAAAGGTTTAGCCAAATTCGTGTTTTTTCAATTAAAATCAGAATTCAAATATGGCTAGCGAATTGAGGAAAGTGTAATTAGGTTGATATCTTTGCAAAGAAATGTCAAGCAGATTGTCCACGACAAATTGGCAATCTTGTAAAAGAAGTAAAATTTTTGAGAAAAAATCAAAACAAAACAATTTTATTTAAGTATAAAGCATTTTTTTAAAACTTTAAAAGTTAATAATCTGAAAATATTTTTCCACAGTATCCTTCACGAAGTCAGGATCCTACACAGCATATATTTAGTAAATTAAATGTAAATATTTAAAATTTAACCAATTAAAACTTAATAAATTAATTTAAAGTTAATGATTATTTTAATTACCGTTATTCTTAATTTTTTAAGATTTCAAAACACTGATTTTTTCCTATAGTAGTCCCCCCTTAACGGATTCCTAGATTCACCCTTGATTGCAAGTTTAACAAAAAATCTTATTCACATGCAGATAAATACCAGAAATAGATTATATCGTAATCGACAGAATAAAAATATTTTTTTTACAAATATGTATTCAAGAGAATCCCATGAAACTTACAAAATTTAATTTGTAACAATAAGACTCTTATAAAATTTTAAAATTATTCTTCTAACTTAGGTTTATGTAAGGTTTAAGATAAAATTCTTAAAATGTTCCCCGGTTCCCATTGCGACCTCAAAAGGGGTCTCCTTACCAAGAGGTAGTCACTGCCGCCCGGTGGCATATTTACAAACCCTACCCTGATAGAACTGAGGCAGGAAATCGGACAATATGATTGGCTCGCTTCGCCGAGAGCCGATGACGTCGTTCTTTGCTCTCGTGCGTGTACTTTTCATTAGTATAATTTCTTACAGTGTGGGATGTTTTATTTTTTGTGATATTTTAAAAAATAATATCATTTTTAAAAATATTACAACCCACGGAAGAATGTTTTCTGTGCTCAACTGTGGGTTGGTTGGTTGGTTGGTTGGTTGGTTGGGGTTTAATGGCGCAAGAGCCATTTTTGGCTAAACTGCGCCAAACAAATGGTAAAATTCAACACAGTGGTATTAAAATTTTAAAATTCAATGGAAATGTGAAAAGCAAATTGATTGAAATGATCCAGATGCAAAAAAGCAAAAAAAAACAAGTTAAAAGGACTAAATGCTCATAAAAAACCCAATGGTCTTTAAAAAATTAAAAATATTTGGATGGTATGTCTCACCCACCAAGTCTTGCAAGGTTACAGATGATGAATTAAAATGATACTCACGATGACATTTAAAAGAAGGACATTCAACTAAAATATGATTAACAGTAAAATCAGTGTGACAAGTAGGACACCTTGGTGCCCTCTGGCCCAAGAAGAGATGTCTGTGCGTAAAGCGAGTATGCCCTATACGGAGGCGAGTCAATTTGACATCTAACTCTCGTATAAGAAGGGCAGGCCACAAACCAATTGATGGTTTGACGGGATAAAGTTTGTTACGAGTTAGAAGATTCCATTTCTGCTGCCAAACAGAAAGGAGATGAGAAACTAAAAACTTTTTAATATCGCAGTAAGGAAGTGCTCTTGGAAGAAAATCAGAGGCAAATCTTGCAATCAACTGTGGGAAAACGGAGAAGAAAAGTGGGACGACTCTTGTTTTGTTATGATTGCCGTACGCTTCGTGCGAGAGCTGAAAACGACGTCACTGCTCCTCGTAGCCAATGACATTGACTGATTTCCTGCCTCAGTTCTATCAGGGTAGGGTTTGTAAATATGCCGCCCGGTGACAGGTCTAATAGCCCCCATACGGCGCGTAATGACCGCAGAAGGGGGAATGCAATTCTTTGTCCAAACCCTGACAGTTTAGAGAGAGGAGCTGTTCTTTCGGCTTGACCATTTCGTTAAACTTAGCAATTTCAATGCCTGCCGCCTGGAGTGTTAAGAAAGCAAGATTTTCGCTTCCATTAAAAAATGAATGTGACGAGCCAGAAAATGAAAGTGAAAATTGTGAAAATGACACAAACGAAGAACGGGATTGGCATACTGTATCTGGCGGACTGGCTACGTGTGCTTTCAACGAATTCGTTGATGCAGATGAAAATTTGTTCACAGCTCAGTTGCGAGAAATTCGAGTCATCGCAGCTGAAATAAATGGTGGTGAAGAAGGTGAAGTGGAGGACAACGATGGTGAAAACGATGCGGCAAAAGTTTCCCCAACTCACACAGTAGCGTTAGAAGCATTAGAAATTCTGCGCGGCTATTTTCAGTTCAATTCCGGAAGTGAAGGAACTTTTTCAAGTCTTGATGAACTTGAAAAGACTCTTTTTAAAATTCACGGAAATAGAAACAATCTTTGATTGTAAATTATTTTGTGAGAGAGTAATAGGAGTAAAACGAAATTTGGGTATGTAAATGCATTTCCATTTTCTTCGTGTTCTTAAAAAATAATTAACGGAAGTTATACACGTATTTGCATTTTGAAACTAATTGTATTTGCATTTTCAGTAGTATATACATAGTATTAATTAACAATATATGTACACTGTATTGATATTTCGCTTTTAAGCTCCCCTTTGTGGTTATTCACTTTTGCGAGTTTTTTTCCGCTGTCCCCTGCGCCTGCGCATAAGTGAGAGATCAATGTATATGCATATCCGTTTGTTTTGTTCTAAAGGCAGTTCACCTAGAAATCGTAAATAGTTGTAGCGCAGATGCCTTTACTTAAAACATTATTAAACTTTACTATTTGATAACCTTAAAATGATTTATTGTAAGTCGAGGAAAACCTAGTGATATTTATAGTGATAATGGCACAATTTTTGTAGGAGCTAATAATTAGTTAAAAAAACATTAACGGATCTATCCAATATAAAGGAAGTACAGAAAAAAATTGAAGATTTCATTGCTTCAGAAGGTATCGTTTGGCATTTTAATCGACTTGCCACACTTCATTTCGGAGCTTTATGGAAGGAAGCGTTAAATCACCAAACTCTCACCTAAATAGAGTTGTAGGAAATACTGTACTTACTCATGAAGAATTGAGTAGACTTGTTACACAAGTGGAAGCAGTATTAAATTCTAGACATCTTAATATCTTTCTACTGATCCTAATGATGATTTCGTTCTTACCCCAGCCCAATTTTTGTTGGAACATCTTTAACAGTTTTACCATATCCAGATTTAACAGAAGATCAATGAATAGATTAAATAGATAGAAATTGGTACATCGGCTTTTAAAAATATTTTGGAAAAAATGTTTGTCAAAACAATCACGTGTTAGATGGCATAAGGGTGAGAAAATATTTAAAGAAAAATGAAAGTGTTTTGGTTGAAAAGGAGGAAAATTCTAAAACACTTAATTGGAATTTGGCAAAAATAATTGAGGTTTATGCAGGAAAGGATAATGTAATAAGAGTTGTAATAGTGAAAACAAAAAAGGCATTTGTCTACGTCCAGTAAGCAAAATAATAAAAACACCTTTCTATGATTAACTATCAATAGGTATTGCATACTTACATCTGTGTTTATATTCATTATCATATATTTAATAGTTCGAATGATTTACTTATTTCATTTCAGTGCTAATCAGTGAACACATATTATTAAGAATTTCGTATAATTTCCATGTGGTTTTTATATAATCCATGTGAATTAGTGTTGCGCGTAAACATTGCAGTTGATCCTAGGATGTTGGAGCCTTTCAACTGTGGAATGGCATTTTATCAATAAATGGTTGCCAGGATATGTGAGCGCGCCATTGCGCACTACTACGCTCTCACTTCTTGCTCTCCTTTTGAAACATGTATATAGTTGTGTGTGGTCGTGAAATTAAATGCTGTGCTCGGGAACAAGGGTTCTTCTTTAATTTTCTAATTAAAAGGACATTACATTAAACGCATTCTACTCCACTGCTCTCCGTGAATTTCGACGGAAACAAACGCAATTCAGCGTCTTCATCTTTCAAAATGAGATTTATAATCTCCGTTTGGGATTTTTCTAAACGCGTAAATGTTTGGCGTTTAGATAGTGTGCTGGGTGTATGGTTGCAATAAAATGATGATTTAAATTATATACATTTATTTTACATTATTTACACTACTTATTTACATGATGAAAACTTATGCGTACAACATCGCATCGCGCGGATACAATCTGGAATAGTAACAATATTGCCAGATACAAAAGATACATTTCACATTTCAATAATAAATGAGTGGCTTGACGCTAGCGCCGCCACCCCATCCCCCTTCCTGGGAAAAAAAATTGGATCTATAATTTTTAAGACACAAAATCTCGATACTTAACCGGGGAATGGACTCGCCGACCAGTACGTGTACGTATAGGTGATTTTTCAGGCAAAGGCATAGCTGATTTTTCAAGCTCCTTTCCTGAAGGAGTGGGAGATGGTGTGTTGACTTCAGGAGAGTCAAGTTTACTTTTAGAAGAGTTAACATTGTCCAACAAAAGATGAGCTGGCTTAAGTCTATCAATAGTCACAGTCACTTTTTTGCTATCCTTGAGGATGATGAAATTTTTATTTGTTCGTGACAGAACTTTATAAGGTCCTGTATAAGGTTGTGACAAGGAAGGATGAACAGCATCCACACTCAGAAAGTCATGGGAACACACACTGAGATCTCTGTATACAAAAGTAGGTTTTGCAGAATGGTTAGATGTTGGAGTTGCTCGCAACTGCTGAATATGGGTTTTTAGTTTCTTTATGAAACCATTGTCTGCAGCCTGTGGTTGCTGTTAGACGAAAAATTGACTTGGTAGGCAAAGAATTTCGCCATATACCATTACAACAGGGGAGCACTGGAGATCTTCTTTGAAGACGGTGCGAAGACCAAGCAGAATAGCAGGCAATGCCGACACCCAATGAGCGGATGTGTGGCACATGATGGCTGCTTTCAAGGTTCGGTGCCATCTCTCAATTACGCCGTTTGCCTGTGGATGGTAGGCGGCTGTGTGTGAGAGACGTATTCCAAAGGTTTTCGCTAGGGAGTGAAATACATCACTCGTAAATTGCGCACCTCTGTCCGTGGAGATCTGCTGAGGGACTCCGAAGCAGGAAATCCAACCACTGTACAGAGCTTGAGCCACTGTTTCCGCCCGGATATCTGTAAGTGGCATAGCCTCAGGCCATCTGGAGAACCTGTCGATGGCTGTAAGGCAATAGGAAAATCCATGTTATGATGGAAGAGGACCTATAAGATCAATGTTGATATGAACGAATCTCTGGTTTGGCACTTTGAACTCCGCGAGCGGTGAGTGCACATGGCGAAAGATTTTCGATTTCTGACAAGCTATGCAAGATCTTGTAAAATTAACAATGTCTTGCTTCATCTCAGGCCAAACAAAACGGCTACATATGAGACTAACTATTGCACGCACACAAGGGTGAGCAAGATCATGTAGGTTACGAAACACTTGATATCTATGCGTTTTTGGAATGTAGGGACGGATGACCTGAGTGGAAATATCACAATATAGCATCACATCTGTATTTGGAACTTGCAATTTTTGCAAAGTCAAGCTAGTAGGCTGTTTAAGTAAAAGATCAAGCTCCTCGTCGTCTTGTTGACTACGAGCAATATCCTCGTAAGCCAGAGGGGTAGTGGAAATACTTTCGATGCGAGAAAGAGCATCGGCTACCACGTTGACCTTTCCACTAATATGTTTAATATCCACAGTAAACTGATCAATGAAATTCAGATAATTTATTTGACGTGGCGACAGTTTCTCAATTTTTTGTGAAAAAGCATAAGTGATTGGCTTGTGATCAGTTAAAATAGTAAATTTAGTTCCTTCTAGCAAATAGCGAAAATATTTTATGGATGTAAAAATAGCTAGCAATTCCCGGTCATATGCGCTGTACTTTTGTTTTGACGTGCTGAGTTTTCGGGAGAAAAAACCTAATGGTTTCCAGGAATTGCCTTCGCGTTCCTGCATACAGACACCAATAGCTCTGTCGGATGCATCATTAGAATTATGACTGCATTAGAGTCCGGATGAGCCAGATGAGTTGCTTCCTTAAGATCGTTAATACAATTTTGAAAAGCTTGGTCAGATTCGTCAGTCCAATTAAGTGGAGTTTTTCGCGTTTTCTACATTTCCCCAACATTTTTTGTAAAGGTAATTGTTTTTGAGCCGCCTGAGACAAAAACCGACGGAAAAAATTTAGCATGCCTAAAAATCGTCTCAGATCTTGAACTGTTTTGTGTCGGGGAAAATTTGAAATGGCCTCAACTTTCCCGGGTAATGGGGTAATACCATATTTATCTATCTTATGGCCAAGAAATGATAAATTTTCCACAGCAAAAACACATTTATTGCGATTTAAAACCAAACCAAA
Organism: Araneus ventricosus; assembly: GCA_013235015.1. Lineage (NCBI taxonomy): Eukaryota > Metazoa > Arthropoda > Arachnida > Araneae > Araneidae > Araneus > Araneus ventricosus. The sequence goes on along the minus strand of BGPR01007980.1, from coordinate 18,223 downwards.
CTTTCGGAGTCTGTTAAAAACTTGTTTCAAATTATCTAAATGTTCCTCCAATGAGGAAGAAGCAATTAAAAGATCATCAATGTAAACAAAACAAAAGTCAAGCCCCTGAAATGCATTATCCATCAAGCGCTGCATTGTTTGAGCAGCGTTCCGCAAACCAAAAGTCATGAAATTAAATTGAAATAAACCAAAAGGGGTTATTATAGCAGTTGTTTGCTTATCTTCTTCATGCATTGGTACTTGATGGTAAGCACGCTTGAGATCAAGGGTTGTGAAAATAGTTTTGCCGTGCAAATATGAGGTGAAATCATAGATATGCCTAATAGGATATTTATCTGGAATGGTCTGCGCGTTTAGAGCTCTGTAGTCTCCGCATGGCCTTCACGAACCATCAGATTTCTTTACCATTACTAAAGGACTTGCCCAACAACTGGTAGAAGGACTACAGATTCCTTTATGGATTAAATTTTGAAATTCCTGTTTGGCTGCTATTAGTTTACCGGGAGCTGAACGTCGTGCCTTAGCACCTACAGGAGGACCTTTTGCTTGAATTACATGAATAACATTATGAGATTGAACTTTAATAGGAGATCTCTCAACATCATCAAAAATATCATTGTATTCCCGAATTAAATCGTTGAAATGTAAAGATAACTTAAAAGCAGTTATAGATGGGGTATTATCGGTAGAAATTTTACCAGTAGAAGTTAGGGTGGTTTGTTGATCTTTAAGACATTTAGATTTCAAATCAATAATTATTCCGTAATGTGTTAAGAAATCAGCGCCTAAAATAGGTCTAGAAACATCAGCTATAATAAAAGACCAAGGAAAAATTCTTCTTAAACAAATATTAAGAGACAGGTTTCGAGTTCCATACGTATTTATTTTTTTGCCGTTTGCTGCTATCAAATTTAACAAAGATTTTGGTTTGCAGCGTTCTGCGGATGAAGGAGGTACGACAGAAATATCAGCACCCGTATCCACTAGGAAGTTAAGACCCGATAGTCTATCGTGAATTACTAGACGGCAATTATTCTGGCCTTTAACGTCGGCGGCCATCAACGTCTGGCCCTCTAGTTTTCCTGCTTGTAACTACAAGGTGGGACACACTTTTTAGCATTCTCGCGAAAACGGAAGTGGTACCAGCACATCCGATCCTTACGACTAGCAGAACGAGCGCGATAATTATTTCGCCGACTCATACTTCTGGATCTCCGAAACTGCGACATTCTATCAATTTTCAGTGAAAGTTCACTTATTTGGGCTTGTAAATTTGAAATGCAGTCATTAGGAGTGCCCGTTTCCGGTACTTTCGTTTTCACATGATTAGAGAATATTTCACTACCAGACGTTACGTCTGCAATTTTATCCGCCATGATAGAAAATTTATTAAGATCATCACTAGAAGTAGTTAAAATTGCTTGCATCTGTGTGGGCAAGCGTTGCAACCATAAAGATCGAAGCAGTTCATCGCCAACGCGGTTTCCCGGCAAATCGTGCATCTGACGTAAGAGCATATACGGGCGTTTATCACCCAATTCTACAACTTGCAACAATTTTTTAAGTCGACGTTCCTCAGAATCAGAAAAAATATTAATCAAACGTCCCTTTAACGTTTTGTACATATCATTATTTGGAGGAAAAGTAATAATATCACTAACCTGCGAAAGAATTTCGGTTTCGACCGAAGCGACGACAGTGTGATACTTTGTAGAATCCTGCACAATCCCACTGGTAATAAATTGTGATTCCAATTGCGAAAACCATATCGCCAGGTTTTCTCTTCAAAACGGAGGCACTTTCACGGCAATACGAGAAACTTCGGAATGCGAAACGGCCTTGCCGTCCGATGAATCACTGGGTTCTGTCATGATTTACGCGTTCTCAGAAGATTAATATTCAACTCCGAGGTCACCAATTTGGCGTTTAGATAGTGTGCTGGGTGTATGGTTGCAATAAAATGATGATTTAAATTATATACATTTATTTTACATTGTTTACACTATTTATTTACATGACGAAAACTTATGCGTACAACATCGCATTGCGCGGATACAATCTGGAATAATAACAATATTGCCAGATACAAAAGATACATTTCACATTTCAATAATAAATGAGTGGCTTGACGCTAGCGCCGCCACAAATGTATCTTCAATTTGCGCTTTCCAAATCGAAATTTGATTCACATTTGGAACTTCTTTTATAGGCTTATCCTCAATACTTTTCGCGCTTATCGTAAATGATGTACGAAGGCGATTTTCGTTCTGTTTTTAACTGTGTCACGTCCATTTTCTTTCAGGCTCAAAATATCAACTGATAACTTAAACCGCACAAACGTTGGGCGCCATAAATTATGTATCGTAAACTCTCTGCTACACAATAATTCAAATACAAAAGCAAGGCTGAAATCTACCCGATGTCTGGTTTTGGCTGAAATGATCAATAAATACTAAATAGGCAAGGATGACACATAAAAGACATTTAATCACAGACACACACAACGTTACATGGAACAGTTACAAGTACATCTGATTTGTGAAAACAGAATAACAACAGTTGACGTCATTTCCGGTTGGCTCTGATTGGTTGATGAGACGATGCCATTCGCAACAAAAAGTATGTCTCAAAAAGACAAGCGTGTGCTGACGGGTTAAATTGCTATTGCTATCGCACATAAAAATAAAGTGAAACTTCATTTTTAGAATATAAAACCGAAAATAAGATTTTCAAATATCACAAATTTCTAATTGATTTAAATCGCATTTGATAAATGGTTTGAAATACATTTTTAACAGATTATTCCACATTAGAGATTATTCCATATTAAAAGCATCTTAAATTGCAACTACTATTGCACACACAAATAAATTCATTTTAAAAAATATAAAACCGAAAATAAAATTTCAAAATATCACAAATTTGTAATTTATTTAAATCGCATTTGATATAAGTTTCGAAAAACATTTTAAACATGCCATTCTTATCTCGAGGAATCTTGAATAATAGGTACTTAGCAGAAGACATCGATTTATTCCTAATGTTATCGTCATAATTCTAAAATATAATAAATCAAATGGAAATAAAATATCAGGAATATACAGAAATAAACTTTCCATTTATCCATACCGAAGATGCAACATGGCGTAATTTAGAATGGTTTCCGTTGGAAATGGGGCGAACGAAGTATTAATTCCAATTTCCAAGAACAAGGGCGCTGCTATCGTTTATCACATACAAGGGTGAATTCTCTGTATATAGCCTCCTCCTTAGTTATAGCAAGTAAATAAAAATACCTACCTTGACTTGTCTAAACAATGATACATTTTAATAAGCAGGCAGAATTGACGAAAAGGGAATAGGTTGTTTAATGCAGTTCACAGCATGAAGATGGCTTAATTTCAAATATTAATGCTGTAGTATTGTGCTGATTCAACTCTAGAAACGTGCTTTCTTCCGTGAGTTGACATGAGACAAGAGTAAACAGTACATTGTATTTCTATTGTTGTTCTTATCCCTCTGGTATCTAAAGCTACTAATAATACAATCCTAGAACTTTTAGCTTCTCATATTTTAAAATTCACATATTCAAATCACATCCGTACCAAATGACATGAACACTGATTTCCATCTACCAGCCCAGATTTAAAAATCTAGGCTTTATATTAAAGAAAAGCCAGAGGAGCCTATTATGCCATTTCAACTGTAGTTTCGAAATTTTATATAGAAATTTCTGCAATATTAAAAGTGGTAAAATTCTTTTTTTTAAATTTTCAAATCGATATTTGATATAAATATTTCTACAATTTGAAAAGTGGTAACATTTTTTTATATTTTTAAATCTACATTTCTAACTATGCATAGGTACAGTAGAACCCCGCTAATCCGAACTAATTGGGACGGATGCCTGTTCTGATTAAAAAAGTTCGGATTACCCGAAATTTCGATAAAAATAGAAAAGAAAAAGATGTGTGCTAAAAAAATGTAAATTATAAGTACTCGGTACAAATATCTCTTGAATTCTTTTATTCAAAAGCAATAGAAAGAGAATATGTCCCCTTTCTATTAGAATAATGGGTGTGCTCCTATATGAAGTGACCTTATCTTATTGCGAATTACATTAATTTCTTCAATGTGTACAAAATTATGCATGCCTAAAAACTCCTTTTTTGCTTTTAGTATGTATATGTAAATCTTTTCGGGTAATCTTTTCAATGACATATAAGTTTTGAAGAAACTCGGTTCGGATTAACCGGAATTTAAGATTAGAAGGGCTCTACTGTTCCATCTCATTCTGACTCAGAGCTTATTTATTGGTATATACATTATTACTTGGAAGTCTAGCAAAAAGTTTTGTGTTGTTCCGAAATTTATCTTAAATGTGTGTGTCTATTGGAAATTTTGAAGTTAGTGCTATTATAAATATGTATGTGACCCCTTATGAAATCTTTAACCGTCTCACACCGAGCGATGCACTCCCTAGCAGTCTGAAGATTTCCCCATAACATCGACGAGGGCCGTTCTGAGGCGGTTGGCATTTTCTGAGGAGAAGTGAGGTTCAGAGATCGCTTAGGAGATAAAAACGGTAGGGTATGGAATTATTCTCGCCAAATACAACCAATTTCTTTGCGCCTTAAGGGAAGGTTATAGCAGTGATGGAGAAGTAGGGTAAATGACCATCAAGGTTGGGAGAGTACAATTCATGTCTCTTCCTCTCAAAAAGTCCTGGCTTTAAATGGGCTAGAATAAAAAAAGTCGCCTCGGGATAAACGAGTTAAACAGGAAACATTTTACTAGAACTTTTTCCTGAAAATTAATACCTTTTTCAATACGCAATTAACGACGGCAAAAAATGCGGGGTTTTAACGTTTTTCCCCGTGAATCTACAATCGGGTATTAAAAAAAGTAGCCTCCCCGCATTATTTTGCTGTCGTTCATCGTGTATTAAAACAAAAGGTACCAATTTTGAAATGTTGAACACAGGTGTGACAGACTTTAAGCAGTCCTCATTTCGTTTCCTTGACGACAAGTTTCATACCGAAGTAGCACTATTTCCGTTTTTAATAAAACCTTTTATGCTACGCTGCCTTCTCCACCCAACAGATTCATCCAATATGTACCAAAATGAGTCGAGATTATTTTCATAAATTTCTGATGCAATATTGCTTTAATAAATACCAATAAACGAAACAAATTACTGGGGAAATCTATAAATGGGAATATTAAACATTTCGTATCTATATATTGACGAGGAAAAAAAATTGTCTTAACCAACAACGTTTCAGTGACATAATAGCTCCCATAATATAACATAATAATAATATGACGAAAATAATAATTTTTTCTTCTCTCACTGTAATATTGTATTTCATATTTAGTATTGCCATTTTACTCAGAACTTCATTTTGCATTCTAATAAAATGCATTTTTAAAAATCATATTTCATATTAATTTTAATAAATATTTCCCTCCCCAATTTTTTGTATATGAAAAATATGTGGGTGATGGAAGGAAACAAATGTTATTTTTGTGATAATCATGTGTGTTTAGCCAAAAAGCAATCTGTCATTAGGTAAACCCCAGGTTCGTGTGGGATTGCAGGATTTTTAACTAAGATAATTGTAGATGACTATACATTGAAGAGCCAAAACATTTTGACCACCTGTTCAATAACTCGTTGCGCCTCCTTTGGCTTTCAAAACAGCTGCAACTCGCATGGGTATAGATGACACAAATTTTTGGTACATGATTGGAGACAGGTTGTACCAAATGTCTAAGCAGCGTTCACGCAAATTCGAGATATTCGGTTATGGTGGTGTTCGAGCTTTGAGCTGCCGCTCCATGACATCCCAAATGTGCTGCATCGGATTAAGAGACGGCAAGTTAAGTGGCCAGGACATTAAGTGGAATTCATCAGTATGCTCCCCGAACCACTCCAACTCCGATCCTTGTGACATGAGGCGTTGTCCTGCTGGAAAATTCCATTTTCAGTTGAGAATACAAACGCCATGTAAGGTTGCAACTGAAAAGTAATGATGTTCAGATAGTTCACAGGTTCATGGTATGTTCTAACACAACTATGGGTCCCAGAGCCGCCCATCAGAACGTCCAACAAAGAATAATACCGCCACCACCAGGCTTTGTAGGACCTGCTGTACAAAAGAGGAGCAACTGTTCGCCTGGCAGACGACGTACCCTAACACTACCATCGATGTGATGAGTGAGAAATCGGGATTAATCCTACCAGGCAACTCTTTTCCGCTCATCCATGGTTCAGTCTCGATGTTCCCGGGTCGACTGTAAGCGTTGTTGACGATGACGCTTGGTCAACAGAGGCACACTAGTGGGACGTCTTCTGCACAGTCCCATATCCAACAGTGTCCGCTGAACTGTGTGTTCCGAAACACTTGCGCTTGTACCTGCACTGTATTGGGCCCTCAGCTGAGCCACAGTCTGGCGCCAATTTTGCTTTACCAAGCGGGACAGTCTTCGACGGCCTTTTTCTTTGATGACGCGTGGACGACCAACACCTTGGCGTCTACTGCCGGTGTCACCGTCATATATCCACTTTGCATGAATACTAACAATGGCAGATCGTGAACAATCTACCAGTCGTGCAGTTTCGGTGATAATCGTTTCGAGTCTTCGGGACATTGCGATCTGCCCTCTATCAAATTCGCTTACATCAGCAGCCTTTCCCATCACTCGCAAAAGTAAGTGCAAGAATGATTACTTACCTTCTCTGGCAGCAGTTATATACCATTCTCATTTAACCACGTGCCTTCCACGTCATCCAGACGAGTTCATTGAAAAATGTGGGGAGGGTCATAATGTTTTGGCTCGTCAGTGTATACCATATTATGGGAAATGAACTGGAGTGGCTCACAAGTAACGCTTTATAGTCTCGAGCTAATTGGCAGTGAGCTAGACAAAAAGCGGCGATGTAATATTTCTATCATAATGCGATTGCAACCAACTTTTTTAATAAAATAAAGAGCTGCCACAAATGTTTCGTGTAGATGCAAAAGAGGCCGAACAAGAGAGTTGCTTCAAATATTTTAAGACTATATGATCTCTTCTACGACTTGGCAAACCACAGTGATTAAACCTTCACCCTAATAGCCCGAAAATCAAGATGTGCTGCAGTACTGGCCCTCCACTAAAGGTTGCGGATTCATAACCGACCATAATCAAATCCGTCAAGCAGCGCAATGGTAATTTCGTGAAATCTTATAAAATTCAGGCTTACAACTGATAATTTGGACACTGCGAAGAATTGGAGTTCGGCTTTTCTGTAATAAAACACTTTTGAATAAGAAGTAAAAAAAGTTTCTTCAAAATCAGGTACGGTAGGTTGAAAGATATCCGTCTAGGTGAAATGAGAGGTGGTAAAACAACATCTGTAGGTTTTATTCATAGTAATTCATTTAAGTATGCATGAAAGTGGATGTGGTAAGAAGACTGTAAAATGTGAGGGGGATACAGACCACGGAAATGTTTGTGGTGCCTTCAAAAAAGAGAGGAGGAGAACGAAGATCAACGGCATTTGAGCCAAAATAAGATCTCTTCCATTAAAATATTCAAATGCACTGAATTCCACTATGTCGGAATAAGACTCAAGCAACAATTAACCCAGCAGTTAAATAAGCATTAAAACTTTAGCTTATTTACAACTTCGGTACTCAAGGCGACTCACATATAGTTATTCTCTAGTACTTCAAAAAATTATTGAACTCCAGAGTCCATGCAGGTTTTGGTTCGCCTTGTGCTGATAATCTTCCGAAATTCTTGGGAGTGAATGAGAGGATAAAAGCAGTTAAGATTGGCGAAGAGAAACAGACGTTTATATTTGAATCCACGCTATATAAAATGCGAGCAGCGGCTTTTTTTCTGTTGGAAGATAAATGATGTGGAACTAATTATCTAACGCTTTGATTGCTGAAAACATTTTTCAAACCAAACATTCTTGACCGGTTGACAATTTATAGCAGATAGCTGTACCTGTATAATTCCACCGTCATTCACGTCTCATCAAAAGACCCATTGACCAACAATAACGAATTCATATACTTGATGGGACATAACTTCCCAAATGCGTCCAATGAGATTTCATCAGCTTTGTTTCACTGGCTGCAGAATATGGATTTCATAAGTGATACGGTCCACGTATGTATGGCTCATGGGTACGAAGGCCGAAGCAAAAACACCACACTGATGATTATGCTTCAATGTTGTTGGCTAAGCAACCTCCAGGAACCCTAAGAAGATAGAGTTCCTAATGTTCTTTTATTCCCCGGACCGCGTGCTTGCACGAATTGAAAAGAAAGTGAAAATAAAAATGAGACGGTCGTTTCAGAAAAATTTCTTTCCGAAAGTGGGAGAGTTTTCAAGATAAAATGAGATTATTTCGATTATGATTGGAAGAAAATCAACAGAATTTTCATAAAATAACCTGAAAGATGTATTTCTAACTCGCCTCGACAAAGAGGTTTTGATAAGGAAAAATATTGTTTGAAAGAGTACCCTTTCATACATATGAGGCAGGTGAAAGAAAATACGTAGTGAAGAGAAGGAAAAATATCACGACAAGTAAGGTTGGAGTCGTCACTCCAGGCTTAATCGTGAACCCTCTAAAACTTCATATTGTACAAAATTACTGACGAGACGTTTTTGACCGAAATGAGAGAGTGTTGAGAAATAGATTTTCCGCAGAAACATTTTACAATCAGAAGTTCAAGGACAGGAAGAGAGGGAAGAAAATCATAAGAAAGACACAGACAATATTTAGTGCGACCTTACAGTGGCCAGGAGAATCTGATTTTTTTAATAATTGAATCTATATTCTATGGCAAAAATATATATAAACGTCTTTTTTCAGTAATTATTTGCGAAAATTATTATTTCTCTTGTTTTCTTTAAAATTTGTCGTATTTATTTAGATATCGGATTGCTGCAAAACTGGACCATCTCCAAAACAAAACTGCGCCCTTCTTCATGCCTCATTATCAAAAATAGTATACTGAATCTCACTTTTCTGGAGAATTTTCTCTTTCGGAGATGGCTCCTTTTTGCAGCTGAACGACTCAATTAATATTGCATTATTTGCAATGCTCTTATAATTAAGCACAGCGTTACTGAATGCAAAAAATTAGGTCGGAAAACAGCGATTTGTTTTTCATCATTTATTTATACACTCTTATTATTTATAAATACTGGTAAAAAATTTACTGCTTTGCAGTATAGATTAGATTTGTTTCCTTCTTTCCATCCACTTTTGCATTTTAATTACGACGTCTGCTCTCAGTGACTGGTTAAAGAATGCTTGTTTATGAATATACATCAAGAATATACACATCTTGATTTCTTATTTTAACAGATATTAAAAATTAACTGGATAATATCTTACTGATTTTATGCTGAATGATGTTTTGTGCTTTGAATGGACTCCCTTTTATTGCTAACAAAATTGTAGCTGATCTTGGTTGGACAAAACCGGATCTCTTTTTTGTCAAAGAACGCAATGGAAAAACGTTCCTCAAATTATTTTCGAGAGATATTCAGTTTCAAAGGAAACTTTGGAAAATTTGATGTTTTGATCCACTTGGTCCTTAAAACTAGGCATGTGTAAATTCGCTGACTCTGGTTGTGATGGTATAGTTTGTTTTGTGATTGATACTGTCTTTTCGTCATGAATACCGACAAGGCTTGCGTTGCAGCATTATTTTTCGTACAAAATAACAAGAGGACAAAAAGATTTTACCCGGGATTACAGAAACGCTCATGACATAAAACACATGCTTAATGCTTCTTTTCATTATACAGAAAGAGAAAGTTGCTAGTTTTTATGAAAAATATGAACAGCGGTAACTATAAGGACATGACATTTTACGTTTTAATGCTACTTATAAACTGTGACGTACTTTCGTTGTAGACGAATCTGAAGATAAACTAGATGAACGCGAAAGAAAAGAGACCAGAAGAAATGTCTATTATTTGTCTACTAACAGTCGATGAACATAAGAACCTTATTCTGAATGTGAATTCTGCAATAGAATCGAGTGATGAAATCGCCGAATTCTTTGCATAGGAAATTTTAACATAAATGAAATCGTAATCACATTCAGATAAATATCAGAAATCATTTTCTCGAAATCCGAAATGTCGTATGTGATTCCCCATTTACACACTTATTTTTTTTATTTTGAAGAAGAAAAGTTATAAAGTAACGTTACTAAATTTGATTATTGTTTAAACACACATTTTTAAGTACTACAATACATTTGCAATGCGATGAGCGAACTGTCCCCTTTTACTAGTATCTCCATTCGAGATCTTGTCTTTACCAGGTTTACGGAATTATCGATTTCAAATTCAGAGACATCTGAATTAGAGCCACCTTCATATTGAACTTTAGGCTGTCTCACAATGTTTTCAAACGTACATCTTCAGATTTAGAAGCGACATTTGTAACATACACAAATTTTCCGTCATCATATTTGACATGTTTATACTTGAAATTGTTGGAAAATTAATTATATTCTAATTAAAAAGTGTAAGTGAAACAA